>OOFE01016135.1:9599-20129 GCA_900323365.1 Monocentris japonica
GCCTTTGTTCCATCCTGGGGGGGGGGATGACCAGGCGTCTTGTGGTCTGATGACAGCATATGTAGCTAGGTGAGCTGATAAAAGGCTGTCGGTTGCCAGGTTTAGTCCTTTGTGGTTTATCCGTGCTGTAGAGGTCTTCGCGCCATGATGTGCTGCTAATGAGCAAAATACTGACTCCCTCTCTGTTGTATGAATAGTGAGTCATCTCCCTGAGAATAGCCTGGGAGATTAGATATGACTGTCTCGTGGAAATCCTTCATCCTATCGTCCTCAAGCTGTTTGATATTAATTTAGCATGTTAGCACACGTGGCAACCTTTTACGCAGCTGTAGCAGTTTCTGTAGCAGGATCTTGCTCAGCATTGTTGCTTTATCACTTAATGTTGTCAAGACCCGGTGTCTCAAAAATTCAGCATTGCACATCTACATTGTCCCCAAAAATGGTGTAGTGTATTGTAACACCACCCTCAATGGAATACGCCACGTTTTTGGGAGATTGACTTCATTGGTCAGTTTACCCGCTATGTGATGAGAACGTCTATATCTATTGATCCCAATGTCACATTGACATGAGTGACAGCACGTTGGAGTCAGGAGATATGTGATGGCTTGGACCCGATCTATATCTATTGATCCCAAACACATGACTCGTCAGACTCAGGAGAGAGTTTCCTTTTGATTTTCTCTATATTTGATATTTATCTTCACTGACTCCATGCTTACCTCAAGTTTAATATTCTGACATACTTTTCTTTCAAGTCATATTATAATAACAGTTGTTACTGATATCACAATATCATCATTTATAAGGGCTTAACACTGAATGTTTCATAAAGCATTTACTGTCTTAGTATAGCACTTAGTATGGTAAGCGCTGCTATAAGATGAGTTCTTGTTTCAACTTATTTCACTGTTACAAGATAATATTTATCCAACTACGTGGAGCCTATTAGTTATATTCTATCTAACTCCTATTTTTTTTTCTGGACAAAAGTGTAAAGCTCTCACAGCTAGCCAGGAAACATTAAAAAAATATTTGCTGTTAGCCTACTGCAGAAAGGGCGCCCACGCTTTGTTTCATAAGTAAGTCATAGACAGTGTTCTTCCCCTCCTTTGACATGGTACCAATGTATACAAAAATGTAAGTAATGTAATTCATATGTATGTTAACTAATTTATTTATTTTTGTCTGTCTGGTTCTTTGTTTGGTTGTGTTAAAATTAATGAAATATTATTCAAAAATAGATGTATAAAAATAATCTCTGAGCCTCAAAGCCAAGTCTAATACACACATAACATCTGTGTGTGCCACCTACTGCACCCCGAGGCAACTGCCAAGAAACAGAAACAAAGAGGGTGAAAGCACACATCGATGCAGGGAAGGTGTTCAGAACCAAGCGGCTCTATGAAACCAAGTCGAGCCAAGTTGAACCAAGTTATCACAAATTACTGGCTGCACGTCACTCAATATTACTTAGCTTTAGCTACAAGTTATCATGTTCTCAATACATAATGCTAGTGGCCAGCTATCACTCAACATAGTGTATGCTAAAGTGTTATCATGGAGCCTACTATCACTCAACATAGTGTATGCTAAAGTGTTAGCATGGAGCCTACTATCACTCAACATAGTGTATGCTAAAGTGTTAGCATGGAGCCTACTATCACTCAACGTAGTGTATGCTAAAGTGTTGGAGCATGGAGCACCGGAGCCAATGATCTACTGGGAACACATGGATGATTTTGGTGTCTATGTTCTCATCACTAAACGGGTAAGTTGATCAATGGTACAATCTCCCCAAAAACTGGTGGAAGCCCCTATGGATCACTACTCTTCTATGCAGTAATGGAGCAATTCATTACAATCTGTAGATTAGTTTGTGAATTGATGTTGAGGTTGGTCCAGTGGATTGTAGTGTGTTAGGATCAAAATAGTGTGTGAGTACCAATGAACAAATATCCATATTGTGCTACTCACCACATGTCGATGGGTGTGGAGTACTCTGTAGAGCCCAGTAGCACATCAGGGGGGCGATACCATAAGGTTACCACCTCGTTGGAGTAGGTCTTAGTGGGGACAGACTTGGCCCTCGCCAGACCTGGCCAACACAACACAGGCCAGACGTCAGTACTACCACAAATCATAGCATTGAAAATACTGCTGTATACTGTTTAAGTATACTGTATACTGTAAAAATCCACACAAATTGTATTCTTAGCAGGGTGGAAAAGACCATGGGATGCTAAAACCCTCCACTGAAACCTAGGAACATACTACGACCACGACCAACACCACCAACAATAACAGATTTACGCAGAATTGTGTGGAATCCAATCAAAATGTTGTATTAGAATCAGGTTTAAAGACTTCCCATACACAACCAGCGTAGTATTGATCATTTTTTTAAAAAGAGAGTGTGTAGTTCATCTGCCTTTAGCATCTTTTTATTGAGACGGTGGGAAGGTATATCAGTCTAACCCTCAATGATATGCTGTTACTACCTGGTATGATGATACCTAAGCACAGTGAGGCAAAGAGGTGGTATTTTGCAGCCCTAACAGCCTCACAGCGCTAAATCCTCCTGAGCTGGGATCAGTAACACCTCAGAGCATTGTTGAGGTTAACGTCAACGTCTTGAACCGAATGCTGCGGCACCACGTCACGCCCGACACATCGAGGTTTCCGGGTGAATACTGGTGTCACGGCTGGTAGTCAAGAAATACCAGTGGGGGATACCTACCCATATCCAGCACAAAAACGAGAAATTACAGAGAAAGGGGCACAGTTGCTAGGTTACGGTGAATAAGGTGCTAAAGCGATTGGGATAGAAGATCTCCAAGTGGCAGTAAAATATAATTGGAAAGCAACCTTGGCAAGAAATATGCTGTTGTATTCCTGACCACATTTGTTTGGGTATGTGCGTGTGTGTGTGTGTGTGTGTGTGTGTGTGTCCTTGCCTACCAAAGTCGGCCAGTTTGAGCTCTCCTTTGTCGTTGATGAGCAGGTTCTGTGGCTTCAGGTCTCTGTGGAGGATTTTCCTCTTGTGACAGTAGGACAGACCACGCAGCAGCTGGAACATGAAAATCTATGGTGGAAAAAGGTGAGAAATTTAGCATTTTGTTGCCGTGGTGATGATGATGATGATGATGATGGCAATGACGATGGTGTCGATACCGAGTATAAATTTGAAGAGTTTCTTTCCTTCCGATTTGAAAGTGACACCTACAAGACACCAGTGCAATGTGGCTTTAAAAGGACTGTAGTTAACTCGAACGCTTCCTGGCCCCTTGAGCAACAGTGGCTGCTAGTTGACATCAACAATAAAGTCATATTTTGACAATACGGGGCAGTAAAAACCTGACTTATTTTTCCTTTAAGTCCTTGTTTGACAAATTGATAGCACTTCTATAGACTGGATCCTGTGTATTTTAGGCACATTGAACGACAATCTTTAGGTATGATATCGTGTATAGCGCTTTTCTGGAATGAAACCCTTTATTTGTAAGTCTACTGCCTGTCTTATGTCTTGCACTGTGCTTTTACCCCGTTTGTGACACTCTGTTGTCCTTGCACCATGTATCAGTTGCCAGTTGCCATCAGTTTTTTCTGCACGTGGTGAATAGTGTTTCTGACGTCTGCTGCTCACCTTGACGTTGTGCATGCTCATGAGATTGCCGCAGTTGTCCAAATACTGTTTCAGGTCGCTGTCCTGAGAGACACAATCAGCGGGCATCAACAGTCAGCTCTGTCCACACCCTTGACACATGCAGGTCTGTGTGTGTGGATCTACTCACCAGGTACTCAAAAACCAGCGTGAGGCAGCGGTCGGTGTGGATGATGTCGTGCAGCGTGACAATGTTCGCGTGTTTCAGGTTCTTCAGTAGAGACACTGGGTAGACAGAGAGGCAAGAGGCATTAGATATTTGAGTTGTGCCAAATAAAATACCCCCCCTATCCCCAATCTACTAATACCCTCCCACATCTTGTTTCTAGCGTCTCCATGGTGCCTAACTAGGACTATTTCAGAAGAAGCAGACAAAAGTACTTTGCAGCCACACAATTATTGGACAAATGACCACTAAATAGAATTATTATCCACTGGAGGGCAGCACTGAAACACGGCAAACTGGAGCATGTGGTTTTGAGTGTGTGTGTGTGCATGTGTGTGTGCGTACCCTCTCTGATAGCCGTGCAGGGTGCTCCCTCCTCATGCTCCAGCCGAATCTCCTTTAGCGCCACCAGGTTCTCCGTTAGTTTACTCCGCCCTTTGAACACCGTTGCATATGTCCCCTACACACACACACACACACACACACACAAGTATATACTATGTGCTCTAATGTCTTTCAACTAGAACAACTTCTGTCAGCATATTCATTTTGAGGATGGAGCAAAAGTGCAGGAACAGGAAAATGTGGGACTATAATGGTTACATCTGAACCATTTCTTTGTAATGAAATTTACTGTAATAACTGTAATCATATAATCCATTAATTGGCCCAGGTTTTGTTAACTGACTATAAAAGCAGCTCTTTTACAACCATCATCTCCACTGGCTGCTGCTCAGCCTTGTGACTGAGACTAATGCAGCCAGCGTCTGTACCTAATCCCTCAGACCCTTGAGGCAATAAACGGTCTCAGATAAATGGTGTGGGCTGTAAGTGCTTCACTGACGTCGGACCGTCCCCCGTCTTCAAGTCTCCTTCATCCAAAGCACTTGGCAGCACAGTGATCCTACACTGCACTGAGCATCTACATCGTCTTGGGCGGTCTTGACCTTCTGAAAATGGATGTGGTCAGAGATGCAGGTCTGTATAACTGCTACATACGTACCTCACCCAGTTTGCCCAGCTTCACATATGTCTCCAGTTTCCCAAAGCCTATGTCAGACTGGAGACGAAAAGAAAAACATAGATTAAGTTCCTGGCTTGCGGCATTATGGTTCTCTCCCCTGATTGGGGCTTGTGTTTCCAACCATATTGAAATCCCAAGAAACACAGTAACAATATTACTACTGCATGGCAATTTATCAATATTAACAGTAATATTAAAAGTAATCAACAAAATTGATTCTAAAATGATCAGGACTCCAATAAAGTAGCTAAAATGAGAGTTATATAAGAGTGCAATACATGCAATACAAAGACTTGCATCGGTTAATATTGGGTATGAAGTACCTAGGGAGTTAAAAGCTTTGTAATATAATATAGCTTTGTAGCTAATATATAGCTGATATAGCTGGAGCCATATTATGGATATGAGGTTGTGATATATATATACAGTACTGTGAAAAAGTCTGAGGCCCATGTAAAAAGAATTCCAAAGCAAAGATGCTTTCAAAAATAATGAAATGAAAAGTTTCTAAATATAAAAAAAATGCTATAAAGACCAGTAATGTAAAACACTAATGCAGAAAACAAAAAAAAAACACCTAAGACCAAATTTATATATAGAAATGTAGGGTGCCGAAGACTTTTGCACAGTACTGTATATATATTAGGCTTAGACAGATTTATCAGCACATTATCGGTATCAGCCAGTATAAATGTATATATGGATTGTGTTGTAGTAAATACAGGCCACTGACCAGCGAGGCACGTCGAGACATGCGACTGAGAGGCTTGCAGGGGGAGTTTTCACTCTCCAGCTGCAGTTTCTTGAGAAACTCCGGAGGCAGGCGGATGTCCATGGGCAGAGACATGCGCTTACTGACGTCCTGCAGGCAGGCAACCAACATCGGTTAATACACAGCCAAAACTTGGCTAACAACATAGAGATAAATAACACATGCTGCTGTCTAGTGATGTCTAGAGTTTTAGAGGTCATAGTTTGCCCTATTACAACAAAATTAAAACAAAGACTAGTGTTTTCCACTCACGTTAACTGGGAAAAGTACACATTTACCTGATTTACCATGGGAATGTGCACATTTACCAACATACAAGCACATTTACAATTTTACAATGTAGAGCGACATGTACAGTTTACTGTCTATTGTCTTGCACTACCCTGTCCTTTTGCGCAGATGGGAGTTTTAGCTGTGCAAACATTTGTTGGAGGCAGAAATAATTGTTAGAGAGTAAGAGAGGAGGACTATATGGAACGATACTGTATACACTAGATCAACTTTTTGGATATTAACACCTACTGAGCGCCAAATGCCGGTAAATTTTCTCTGGCGGGTAAATCAATAAGTGTCAACCGCAACACTGGCCAGCAACATTTGGTGTTTGCCTGTTGTCAAAGTTTGAAACTGCAACTTTGGTTCACTTTATGATGAATTACAGACTTGACCCATTGTATAAGTGAATAGTGAGTAAGGTTTAAATGAACACACAGTATCTGATTCTATACACAAAATAGGTAGAGTGTGAATTATTACATTCTTTATACTTGTAAATTATTTTAGTTTCGGACGGAAATTCACAAAGGTGATGTTAGTTGATGTATTTTATTTCATGAAACAAAACGTAGTATCGCTAGTAAGCCTCTGTGTGGAAATGCTAACTCTGCAGCCTAAACAAAATCACACCAGACTTCCCCTCTCTATTATGCTTATTGAATGCAGTGACTCTGATTGCGATCCGATAAGCTCCCAGGCCTCTCAATGTCTTGCCATTATGTCTGTCTTTGGAGCACCAGGTTTTTCCCCTGAGTGACTTGACACTTCCTTCTGTCATAGATCCACTTGACTGTCTGGTATGAGCACCTGAAAACGAGTCAGAGTGATTCACACTCATTCCACGGGGACTTTTTTTGAAAAGGTGGAACTGTGAACTCTCATATTGCCAATAAAAAAAGTCTAGTGCTGGAGGGAGGAAGCAGGAGGGAGGAAAATGGAGAGAAGCAATGGAAAGCTTCTGAGGTGACTCATCTCATTGAGCTAGCAGAGGTGGAAATGGAGAGATGACTCCGGGGAAATGAGTTTAGATGAGAGAACAAACTACTTGTGTCATTGTTGATGTGCACGCCAGACTGTCTTTTGATGTTTTTAATGAGTGCTTGCACTTGGACAGTTTCCTAACAGCACTGTACTGATGGCGATGCACGTTTTACTTCAGAAGGAATCCATTCTGTAAAAGAAGGTGTAATAAAATATCGGCAGGCAGTGATTTGATCACAGCAGGACTGGAAACTAAAGCGGACACTATTATCCTGTGTCTCTCTACAGCCCCTCTTTACCTCCATGGAGAAGCGTCTGTGCTGGGCCTTGCTATGGTAGAGAAGCTGGGAGGGGGACTGGGTTCCCGGCATGGTTGGTTCAGGGCTCACCGGACTGACATTGTGAGATGGAGGACCGAGGCTGTTTGGAGCCAGGCCTGGAGAGCACAGACAGAGAAATCCTATTCAGTCACTATGGATGCACAATGTCTTCAGAGGTGCATCGCTGACACTCTTACATGATCATTTTATGTCCACAGGAGTATTATGAGGCCATGAAGGCCCTGACCTTTGCTCGTTGCTTGTAATTTTTGGCGATCTAGGAGCCAAACCTTGTTCTACTGTTGCACTCATTGTACGTTGCTCTGGATTAGTGAGTCAGCTGAATGCCAAAAATGTAAAATGTGAATGTGAAACGTGCAGGGAAATATAGTATTACACATGCACACAAGTGCACAACGCACAAACGTGCAAACTCATGTGTCACGTGTACATACACATATACATGCACAAAACAGAGAAGGGCTCTCAGCTTCTCCTTTACCAAGCCTCAGCTCCTCGAGCCTACTGAGGAGATTAGTTATGGCTGCTGAAGAGTGGACAATGAAACTATGAGCACGGCAGCACAGCGGTGTTTCACGAGGCAGGGTGGTGGGAAGAATGAATGCATGTGTGTTTGATGCCTGGCCGTCTCCTTTTGAACGCTTCCCGGTTTCGAGCGTGTTTTGTTCTCCCGTTTGAATGGCTAGCGTATGGCGCTTGTGGGGTTTGAACACGCGTCTTTATTCTATCGGCAGCCTCCAGGCATGTGTGTGTGTTACAACCATTCCCTCCTGGGGTGAAGCACAAAGTGATTTACAATGATTTACAACAAAGTGTTTCCATGGGGACTGTGGCTAACAAGGGAAGCTATCCTCAGTCTCAGTGTAAAGGAGGTACCTCTTTTTATCCCCATGTCCCACCTTGCACACACACACACACAGCACACACACACACACACACACACACAATGAGCACCTAAGTGCATCCGGTTACACATGTGCATGTACTGCATACACACACACATACACAAACACACACACATGCAGTGTCTGATTGCTGTGAGGTATGGATAAAAGCCCGCTGGACATTTTATTTGGAAAAGCACAATCCAATAACGAAAACCACATGAAGCTTTTGCAGCTTTTCTATCCGAGACTGTGGGTAGAGGGAGATGGGGAGAGAGGGGGAGGAAATAAATAAAGAAAAAAGAAACAAACAAACAATCAAGGCAAACACAGCTTGAGCCATCAAGGAGGTGCATTGGAGAATTAGATTGACTGCAAGTAATGGCTAAACATACAAAAACTGGGCTAGAAATAGAGAGATTACCTGAAAAAGATTGTTGCAGTTGCAGGTCCATTCGGTAACGTTACAGGTAAAAGTGAAGAGTGTGATAGACTAGATAGACTTATTTCCAAGCTTACTGTGACTCGGGAAGCTGTCTTGTCTTTAGTCCTAGTCTCTATCAAGATTTCTCCCTACAAAAGTCGGAGAGGTCTATAACATCTCCTATCCACCCGTGACCGGCGAGGAAGTCGAGGCGTCAGTCAGCCATCTCTGATTTCATTACATTGGAGATTTTGAGTATACTTGTTTATAACAAAGTCCAAAGGTTTATTTATTTTGTTTATTTCACCCCTTGTTTGCTGTGACATTAGTGCTTTTGGAACTGTTGGCTCTTCATAGGGGGAAACAAGCAAACGCTACTAAATCTGTGGCTATTCGTCATACACAATGTGGTTTTTACTCTTTACAACCTTGACATTGATGGTTTGTATACCATCAAACAACTTTGCTGACAAATCACAGCTGACAAAGGAGTTTTAAGTTGCTGTCGTGAACTTGGGATTGTAAGGAAAAACTGGTTTCAACCTGAAATTCAAGATAGAAAACCTGCAGTGGATTTTAATATGTTTTACTGTGACTGCCATCCTACTCAGTCTAATCTTGCATCAGCCTGGACCTTCAAAATGCACAACCCCTTATTAATAAATCCCTCCTCATTCATGAACATGTTCTTCATAAGAGGCTTGATATGATGTGCCTAACTGAAACATGACCATGGACCATGGACACGTCTCCTCTCCAGCCCTCACATCAGTAGCGGAAACAGAGTTTTATAACAACTCTCTGAGTGTATTTGATCACCACCAGCCTTTCATGAGCATCAGAGGACCTACTCTAGGTCACTTAAAGAGGAAGTAATAATCCTTTTCCAACCTCATCAATAGCTGTCCTGGGAATTTTAAGCAGCTGCTTTCCACCATCAACCATCTCCTCATGCCGCAATGTTTCCTATCAACGGAGGCCTCAGAGGAGCAGTGCAATAACTTCAGAGCAAAGGTCAACAACACCCTTTCCCTAATCTCCAGCTCCACCTCTCTGCCTCCTCCTAACATTGACTCTCTGTCTGGGAACTCCCAACCTCTCCTTGGTTTTGCTACCATCCCACAGAGAGATGTTGATGAAACCATCAGGAAGATGAAGTCCTCCACATCCTCTCTGGACCCCATCCTCACTGCTCTGCTCAAAACATGTCTCCCTGCTCTCAGCCACTTGATCACCCTGGTTATAAATCAGTCTCTCCAAACTGTCTGCGTTCCATCTGCTCTCAAAACTGCTATCTTCTCAAGAAGCCCACAATGAACCCAGAAGCACGAGCCAACTACCGGCCCATCTCAACTCTTCTTGCTGCGCAACTCCAAGACCATCTTTGAGAAATTCCAGTCTAGTTTTCGTACTGCCACAACCTCAGGTCAAATGACTCCCTGTTCCTCCGTACCCTCCAGGACCAAACTCTGCAAGTTGCACAGCTATTTTTGTCTCAACAGCACGCTGCTTCACATTGATACAGTTACACACATTCAAACCATGGAGCTGCCCAGTAAAATCATAGTCTTCTTCTGGTGGCCACCGTGCAGCCTTGCTCAAGCGCAAATCGACAGGAAGGGGAGAGCATTATGAAAACCTTGAGATTTGGGTAGCTAAAAGTTTCAGGCCCAGGTCAAGCAGGTTAGAGAAGGGAGAGTGATGGGAATGGTGGCTAATGCTCCTTCCCTCTAAAGGCAGATGGCAGCATCAGCAACAGGCAGCCAGCAGGATCAAGATAAGAAAATCACATCCACTAGGGACTGTGTGTGTGTAGTCTTAGACTATATCTCTCTATATATAGATACATATAGGAGACTATATCTCTCTATAGAGAGAGACATAGTCTCCTGTATTTATCTATATATAGAGAGAGATATAGTCTCCTGTATTTATAGTAGTCTCTTAGTCTCTCTGACTCTTTCTCTCATTTTTGCCTCTTAATCTGCAGAACCAACA
>OOFE01016136.1:4759-16997 GCA_900323365.1 Monocentris japonica
CAGGCCCCGCCAAAAGCGTTCCCTTCACCTATTTACCTTTTTACCAGATGAAGAAATAGCCTTGTCCTGGGTTTTGATAAGGCAGTTGTGACATCAGTCTTTCAAAACCTTGGGAAACAACATAACGATTGCATACAACCTAAATAATCATGTAATAAAGTCCAGATTACAGCCCTGGTCACAACACCGCAAAATACTATCAGGGGAGACAGGTCAGAAACCTTGCAGCTCCCACATGGTACAGGCGGTTATTAACCATACCTATCACACACAATCAGTTGCCTGGCTCCTCCTATACCCTTTATTCTTGTAATTATATATGACTGTGTAACAGGCATGGCGTTAGCCTAAAGGTTTGTGTTTGCAACTTTGCTTTGTTTGAATCCCCTGACCAGCAGGGAAACTCTGGGTGGAGGAAATGATCTCTCTGTCAGATTGCCCCTGAGCAAGGCACCTAACCTGTGAATTGCTCCAGTGGATCTGCTCAGTGGCCAACAGTGGAGGACTGTGATTGTACTGGGCAGCTCCCATATGTACAGTGTGTCACTGTATGAATCTGAAGCAAGGCAGTGCTGAAAAGAGGAAGCATGCTCAACAACACCCTTTCCTGGAAAAGTAAAGGATAAAATTAGGTTTCGACTGATATGGGTTTTTGAAAGCCAATGCTGATACCAGCATTTTTGTACTGAAGGTACTGATAGCCGATATATTGTGCTGATTGGGGTTCTTTAAATTTGACCAATTTCATGCCCAAAAATACAAGAACTCAGTGTTTCAACCAGAACCTTAATGTTGGCAGGGAGAAAAAGCCTCTGAAACAGTATGTAATATTAAAATTCTCCACTGACAACCACATAAATTATTTTCAGTTAGCAGCTTTTTGACCCATTGCACCAATTCAATAGTAGGGAAACTCAACTTATTGGCTTTTAAAGACGAATTAATTTACAAAAAACATTTTTGAACAATTATATGAATGAATAAAATGTGCAAATAATATCAAATATGATTACAGGTTTTACAAACTGTTTTTATCTGTGGGGGAGGAACCTCCATCATATCAGCAGTGGAACGACATGACCGGCCAATGATATTTCATTTCCAGATGTGATTGCAATGGAAAGGGAGATGGGGTGGTGGCCTACATCGTACCCAATCTGCTGACTACACAAATTATTCACATTTCAGGTCTAAGTGTATTTAACATTGGGGCATAGCACATGACCTTTGTATGCAATCGTTATGTTGTTTCCCAAGGTTTTGAAAGACTGATGTCACAACTGCCTTATCAAAACCCAGGACAAGGCTATTTCTTCATCTGGTAAAGGTAAATAGGTGGAGGGAACGCTTTTGGCGGGGCCTGACTGAACTTTAACCTAGATATATACAGCTCCCAGCATACACACACACACACACACAGAAATATGGACAGATAAACACTGACACACACGCTCAGTAATGCACATTGATGCTTTCTTCAGATTTGCTTGTAAGGTTTGCCCTCCCAGCACCTCCCTGCAGACTGCACTCCTCTGGCTGAGTTACCTTTGGCTGGTGGTGTGATTACATTGCACGCTCATTGCACACTCAGCAGGTTACCCATGACTTCATACACAGACAGTAGAAGAAAAATCACCTGATTCAATGAAATTGTGTCACATGCAACTGTTCAACAAATTCTTTATTGTGACATTCTCGTCAAAGAGGTTATTAAGGAACATCTTGTTGTCAGCATTTTCATTGCTCTGTGATCAATTCAACAAAACATTTGGATAAAATATATGGCTCCACCGGGCAAATCAAAACTACATTTACATTTTACAATTAAAAGGAAATTCCATGCTTAGATACTACATCATAAATCCTTGATGTTCAGTGTATTGCAGTTATTTTGAGATGCAATGCTGTAATTTACTTTTTTTGTCATACCCCTCAACCTGCCTTGTCTATTCTACCTCATTTAGTGATGTCCTACAATTCTCAGAATGAACAACAATAACCACCAGAGAATAGGTGTGGATTTTTTGCATTCAATGTGTAGGTAGAGAGATTAACAGTGATAGCATAATAAGAGCAAGAGAGCAAAGGTTTTTCCAGTGGTTTTTAGCGGTTTCCTACATTTCCCAGAATGACTTTCAACTGCTCCTGAGAAGGAGCATCAACTTGCTTTCAGCCGTCACATTGTCTACATTTGGCCAGTTATCTAGACGAATAAGAAAAATACACCACCAAACAACAAAATTGACCCAGGAATATACCTGCACCTTTTCACTCTTCCTCTTTTTCACTCTTGTCACCTAATTACACTTTCTGAAATGTGTTGCTATTGGATTTAATCATAGCATCATTATTTTCCCACTGGTCCCTTGAGTATAATTGTGGTATGGGACTGGAAGATGTGACCTTTGACCTGCCTATCTAAACAAATCATGTTAAAGTCTCCCAACAGAGCATCTGCCACGGAGACCAGCTGTACAGCAACATCCTTCGGGATATCATCATTACAATTAATTCTTTTCACATCAAATACATTTTAGTTTTGTTTGGGGAGGTGCCTATGTGCTCTGTGTGTGTGTTTGTGTACCATTGTGTGTTTATGTGTCTGCATGCTGCGTGCATGTCTGCCTGTGTGTATGTATTTCAGCATCTGCGTATGTGTGTGTGTGTCCACCTGCATTGTGGGTCTGGCCTCGGGGAAGCAGTTTGTCAGGCATGCCAGGCATCTGGAGGTGGAATACAGAGGCTCCCTAAGAGTTCATGTTGAATTCTCTGTACTATGGTAGTCAGCGAAGTCATTCATGTGAGGAGGAGGGAAAGAGAATGTGGGGGTGTGTGTGTGGTGGCTGCTACGTTTGTGAAGCTGGTGTTGAGACTTTGAGAAAGAATGGGGGAGAGGCATGCAAAGAGAGAGAGACAGACAGAGACAGAGTGACTGGGAGACAGCACACTAATAATTTGATTCAACTGATTAAGGCTATACTTAAAATTATACTGTTAAGGTCATAATCGGAGTAAGCATAACCCGGTTAGGACACCTAGATTTCGGCAATCTTTCCATTTATTGGGGAGTCTTAGTCAGATTTCTTTCAGATTTTTCAAACTGTGCATATCGGTCACCAGACGCAGTAACCAGGATGTTGCATTTACAAAGCAAACAACATGGTGCAGTGTAGCGGAGTGGCGAGCAGTAGACCGATTGTTAAATGAATCCACGTGAACTTCTTCAAACCAAGTTGTAATTGAAACATTGCCTTAAGCTGATCACTCCCAGTAATGAGGGTATTGGTGTGCACGTACACATACTCATCGACAGAGAGACATGGAGAGACAGACAGAGAGAGAGAGGTAGAGAGACAGACAAGTAAAGAGAGGCAGAGAGGCAGAGCATAAAGGCTTGCTTGATATTTGATATTTGCTAAAGGGAACACGTTTGCATCACATTTGGCTTCAGACTCTGCATTGTGCACAGACTAGTTCTTCGCTCACCAGCTCCCACTGCGTGACGGTCTGCGATTGGTCGAAAATATCACGATTGATTGCATTGCCTTGTGCAAAAGCATCTTTATTTCCTTTTCCGCTTCACTGCCTTCCTTTGCTTCTCCGTGCTAACATCTCGTGGTTGACTCTTCTAAATTCATCTTTTGGAGGCCCGGTTTGCTGAGCTTGCTAGAGAATATCTGCAGCTTTACGACCAATCAAACAGGTTCTAAATCCTCAGATTCCATCAGGCGCCTTTGTCGCTCTTTCACCACAGTCATTGTTGGTATTCTCTTGTTGTGGAGTATTTGCCACCGCTACTTCAGGGTTTTCCGAGGTCACAGTTATTTCTTTAACCTTCGTGCCCCCACAGGCATGTAAATTTGTATGCAGTACCGTGTTCAACTGTGTTTGTATTTTGGGCAAGTTCAACTTTGTTGTTAGGACACTGCTGCCTTAACCCTTACATGCATCAATTATTGGAACCTACTCTCACATGATGATAATAGCATGCCTTTATCATTTAATTTGGGTCATTATCATCATCAGCTATTATCATCATTTCGTAAAAACAATATGATTCGGATCATATTTTGTTCCTCAAAAGAATGATTTAACACATTTTAAAAGCATAGATAAAAGAAGAGAGAACAGACCAGCTATAGAAAAATATCATAATCATTTTGTAAAAACAATATGATGCCAATGAAGATGGCAAGAAGGTGTCTCAGGATGACATCCTCTTCCTCAACAAGCTGAATAAGGGTATAAGGAAAAATAGTCACTTCCGTGTGTATAAAACTGATCAAAACTATCTGCGTTTTCAGATTATGGGCTGAAACATCTAGCCAAGGAAAACGGACACCTATACCCTCTAGGCTCACGTCATGAAGAACTTCTATGTGGATGATGGTGTCACAAGCATAGACAATATGGAGGGTGCCATTCAGCTTGCAAGAGAGGCTTGAGAATTTAGTACACTGGGTGGTCTCAGACTGCACAAGTTTGTAGCTAACAACAGAGAGGTCCTAGAACGCATACCACCATCTGAACATGCAACTGATGTAAAGGACCTTGACCTCACATTTGATGACTTGCCATTAGAAAGAGCACTCAGGATTCAATGGAACATGGAATCCGACTGCTACAAGTTCAAAATCATCAAAAACCTGTCGTGGGATCCTGTTTATGGTTGCCTCTGTGTCTGATCCTCTCAGTTTTGCAGCTCCATTCCTGTTCATTGGAAAAAGAATACTTCAGGAAATGTGCAGGCATGGCATAGGCTGGGATGACCCTCTGACTGAGGTGCCATGGGTGCGGGACACACAGCAAAAACTATGGCTGATGAACAGACGCTCAACGACGTGTCAGGACTTAAAGGTTAACGTTCAGCAAAAGAAACAAACAGAGGTGTATAAAGTTATGTGCTTACCACTTTTCGTGTGCCTTTATGCCAGCATAACGCTAATGCTAACTATGATACGCTAAATACCATAGTTACCATGCTATGTTTTTGTTCATGGCTAAAGGTGGCTGAAATGTGTTTATTGTAAGAGTTCTTACGGTGTGTTTATGAAGGTTTAACCTGTATGAATCATCAGTCAAAGAGAGTTGGCCACACATAGACAACCCCAGGTCCCAGGGTTGTCAATGAAACAGTACTGTGATATCTTTTTCCTTGAAATTCACAGCCCAGACTTTTATGAAGTCCAAATGGGTTTTCTAAGTAAACTGGGTGTCATATGTGACAGTGTTCCAAGCCACTTCCCACCCCACAGGGAAGGCCTGCAGAAGCCTGAAACATGTTCTGGAATACTGAAAAATCTCAAAAGCAACATAGGCAACAACAAAACCTACATGTTGTACCTTAGCTGAATCCAACTCAAAATCAAAGCACAAGGAAAACTACCCTTAATGGAAAATCCCTATAATATTCTGTAATATTCCTTATTACAGGACTTATATATAGGGACTTATTGTGTCTCTGTGGCACTCAAACTGACTTTATAATGGACTTATCATACTTTATTATAGGATTACTATATCAAACATATTGGGCCGGTTTCCTGTTCAGGATTTAAATTAAATCAGGAATAGACTAATTCTACTTAAATGAATCCACACTAAACAAATGGCTTCCTGAGACGTTGCTTAACTTCAGATTAATGAATTCTAGACTACAGAGTCTCAGACTAAGGTAATCAAGGATTAGTCAGATCATTTTTTGGAAGCCCAATTTGATTAACAATGTGCACATGGTGCAAAGGTGAGGATGCTGTAAAAACCTGGGGTGGAATACTTCTACATAAGCATTTAGCAGTGTGCTGAACTGGAGTTAGACACCTGACCCAATCAAAGAATGGACAAAGGCAAAAGAAAACATTCAATTTCAGTGAACTTGAAAAGACCCTCTTAAAGCAAATTGTGTTAAAGTACCCTATAATTGAGAACAAACAGCATGATTCAGGAACAGAAAACAAGAGGAAGAATGCATGGACTGCCATTCAACTCGAATGAAAAAGTAACCAACCGGACACTCCAACAACTTCAGGTAAGATTATTTATTGTTGGCCCAATTTTACAAATCAGTCACTTTGAAACAATATCATACAGAACTGCTAATAAAATTTCGATATTGTCTTTCAAAGGTCCTGTGGAAAAACATCAAAATAAACTTGAAAAAAACAACTGCCGTTGCTTGTAGGGAGCATTTCAAAACAGGTGGGGGACCCCCATTTAGACCAGAGACAGATGAGTTGGGGGACTTGTTTACTGGGATTATTGAAAGCCAGCAATCCTTGGAAGGTATCCCAGATGATAACCATTTGGACAGTTCAGGTGGGGGACCATTCCAATACTCATTTGGTAGGATAGCATGTGCTATCCCACTCAATATATAATGTTAGTCATCTCTTGCACTCTCATAATAAAAATGATGTAATGACCTCAACTCTTGAACTCTTCTCAAATCTAATACTAGAATACTTTTCTAGAAGAAGATGACCTGATCTTGACCCAGATCTTGGAGGGGCCGGTGCAGAGTCAGGAAGATCAGCCCACGACATCTCCAGCAGCAGCCAGAAGCAGCCAGTGTCTTTACCTCAGGCAGCCAGACAAGGGGGAAAAGGCTGACCATTCACGAGAAACTTGCCATAGAGTTCCATGAGTGTAAATTACAATGTTTAAAAGAACATGAAGTCAAGATGAAAATCCCTCATGTTGAGTTGTCTATGAAGGAGGAGAGAGACATGAAGTGGCAGCAGTATCAAGGTTCTTTTGAACCAAACTTCAATCCATGCCAATCACTTATGTATCACTCAAGATACATTTGTTATGAGAAGTGCTGCAAAGCAAAAGTATCTCTGTAAGCGAGTCCATTTCTGTCATTGGCTGCCTCAGCCATGGGAACATGTGGGTTGTTGTCATCTTCAGTATGACGGTCTGGGCAGCCATGCTGTTTGAGATAATTATGAAGCACTGCTGTTGCAATAATGACAATGCAGCATCTTCTTGGTTCGAAACGCAGCGTGTTTCTGAGACACTGGAAACGATTCTTCCATATACCAAACAGGCGCTCTACTAGCCCTCCGGTGTGGATATGAGCATGGTTGTAGCGCTGTTGTTCAGGTCTGACTGGATGAAGGTAGGGGGTGAACAAGAAGTTGTCTGTGCATACCCACTGTCACCAAGTAGCATTCCACTTTGTTGTCCTGCTTCAAACTGAGCGTACAAACAAGACTTTTGGAAAATCCTTGAGTCATGAGTTGAACCTTTCCAACGTGTAACAACTGCATAGTAGGAGTGCACACACCATGTACATTTATTGAAAACCAGTTTTTACGATTCCTGAACTGCTTGACCTATGACTAGGCTTAGACCCTGTATAGGAAACCGGCCCCTAGGGTTTGTGATAGACTGTCTCAGTGTGACCAGGCAAAATGAAGTATTGGGATTTCTCAGCGAGCAGGAGAAAGAATAAAGAAATAAAACATTAAATAGGAGGAGGAGAGACAGAGTTTGTTATGAGGTCTATTGTTGAACAGTGTCTGTGACTGAGTATCTCATTAAACTGACAGCAGGTGAAGAGAGATTGTACTCCTTCACCTGCCATTCGTGTCTCTGGAAGTTGCTGAACTGCGAGGGGCCTCCCAGTTTGAAACAATTTGACATTTCAGAGTAAAAGGCTCCACTGAATATCTGTCCTGCTTGCACAAGACGTACCCTAAAGAAGAAATGATGACACAAGATTGCTTTTAAATCATAAAGAGACTTATTATAATGGCCCTGAATTTATGGTCTTCACTTGTATGGCTGGTTCTACAACAATGTTAGAAATGTTAGAAAAAGTTTACGCTGTTGGACACTTGCTAGGACATTGCATCATTTCCTCCCTCTGAAGCACCTGACCACAGCCACATATTTGAAGCTCAAACTTTTCTCTCTTACTATTAGGCACAAACAGAGAAACAGAAAAAAAACCCAAGAAAGAAACACAAAACATGAAACTAGTTAATGAGGCCTTCAGTGCGTTCTCTGTTGGAGTGATTTAGGATGAGGGGAGTTACACCGGTGCCTTGATAGCACAGGTAATCAAATAAAGTTTGGCTGAATGCTCAACTAAATTAAGTATCGATCTCCCCTGAGCTGTGGGCCCGGGGTAGGAGAACAAATGCACGTGTGGGGGAACAGGTGAAGAGGAAGTGTGTTGGTTTGCTTTCTCTTCTGTTTCCCCTCGTTTGTCCGTTCCCTCCGGCCTGTCCACTTCATCTCTTCCCTGATGCCGAGTGCCCGGAAACGGCTGTTTCCTTCCCGGTGTAATTTTCTCCATAATCCATTTTGATGACATGAACGAAACAACAATGTTCCTGTCGCTTGAAAAGACACTTAGTGTAAATAACGTCGTAAATCTGGCCCCTTCGACCACCGTGGCCGGCTTTAATTCGGCATCCGTCTCGTGTGAAGAACAAAAATAAATAAATAAATAAATAAATAAAAAAAGGATTGGGAGCTCAAGGTAAACCCTAGATGGATGCTCAGGTAAATCTGCTATATAGACTCTGGGTATACACACAACACATAAAAATTGTCTGGGTGCTCGAGTGTAGTACTTTCTCAAGATCCCATCATCTCCCCACTGCAAACGTTGGGTCCTCTGACCTTCTGTCTGCACTTAATGGAAATACCAATAACAACAAATGGGAAGCATGGACCTGAAATAGATGTCTGTGTTATGAATAGTGTTAATCACAGTGCTCAGTCAAGATCTTCTCCAGCACGGTTTAGCATAGCGCACACTAAGTTATAGATTGAGCGCAACCACAGGAAACGTATTGCTGGGTTCAAGGGTGGAGACGCTGCGTTCCCATCCCCTCCAAATTTACAGTTTGGAGAGATGAAGAGGAATACGTCTCATCTCTTCCTCCTCACCGCCGCGGTGCTGATTTAATAAAAAAACAAAACAAAACATGGGGCATCACAGTGAGGAATGAATTACTTTGTCCTCCACTCTAACTTCTCCCTGCAGGCCCTCATTAAACGTAATCCTGTCACCCGCCGGCCGTGGACGACGATCCTACTTGTGGTTGACTTAATTGCGCTGAGGCCACTTCTGTCTTATTCTGCCAAAACAACATCGATATCTGTGAAATAAATGCAGGTCCCTCGCAGAAAAGCCTTCCACTAAGTGCAACGGCTCTGGGCAGGGGGATGAGAGCATTTGAGTGCGGGCATTGATTAGATCCCTGTAACATTGGTGTTTCTGAGAGAAGGCCTTTCATTAAATGGTCGACGCTTTCTCTTTGTCTCGCTGTCTCTCCGTACTCCACTTTTTCTCTGTCCCCTGCTCGAGTAAATAAAAAAAAAGCCGTCACCTATGTCTATTTGAAATGGAAACCCAACTAATTGGTGCCATTGAGGTACAGCAAGAGTAGTGGAGGTATTGGCCAGAAGTGGAGCGGTAGAGAAACATCTTTTCCTTTGACGGTGGCGGTGTGTAATTTCAACAAGCAATCAAGGGATTGATTGAAATTGTGGCCATGCACACACTCACACACACACACACACACACACACACACACACACACATGCACATATGCTTACTCGTAAACACACACACACACACTCTGAATTCAATTACTTGAAAGAGTTATTGACAATTGCATGTCACTTTCAGTAGCTGGACTGAAGAACACACAAGCAGCTCCGACTGTGGAAACATTGAGAACAATTCATAACTGTGTTGGGTTACTTTAAATCAGCACAGTTACAGTTGGCAGACCTTACGGTTCCTATGACAGCTCCACCACAGACCCTGCCAGTGACTGCACACAAGCACGTTTTCCCACCCAATTTACTGGAGATAATTTATTATGGGAAAAGAGAAGGGGAAAAAAAGTGCATGGATACTAAGCGCAATACACGGATCACCTCCCATTGATCCGAGGAGGGAAAAAAAGTGCAGTTTCCGCCTCATTTAATGATTGGTATAATTACAAAAGGCGACCTTTGACCCCTCTTTATTGAAAGTGGCTCTGGAAATGGAGGGTGCCACGCATGTTTTGATATATCACCTCAAATCACAACGGCTAATAAAAGTCGTATATCTTCATTCTTCGTTGCCTGCTTTTTCACATCGACAGCAAATAGATAGAAACGCTTACTGGAAGCAAGATCTCATTTGCTTGGTTGGTTGAATGAGCTTATAAGCCAAAACCTCCATGGAGCAAACAAACAAAAGAGGGAAAGATTGATTAATTGGCCCTGATTGATTATAACCTGCCTTGTAACTAATTATGTTGGGTTTTTAATTACACGTGAAAACAGCCGCTCCTTCAATAAACAATTGTTTCTCCCCTCAAGCGTTTTGGTCACCGGTGTGGCACCATTGTTGCAGAGCAGCCTCGGCTTATTTCGTGATTAAGACCGTCGTCTTAACTGTGACCATCCATAAGAGAAAATTCCACGGTGCCTCGTCCTCACGCTTGCTGGCCCCGTGCCCTCAAGCACAGCGATACAACTCCTGTACAGTATAGTGCTTACGGTGCTCTCAGTGGCGAGTACTGGTGTGGAAGGACAAATGCGTCCTATCTAATGGGTTGTGACCTACAGCCTGGCAGTGATGAATGGTGTTGTAGGTCCTTGCTGTGGTTTTAGGATTATCACAGTGTAGTTGGAGAAGAAGGGATACTCAGCCACTGAGCCCCGTGGAGCCCTTGGGGTCCTTCTCAGCTCCCACTGCACCCCTGAGTGATGTGTTGGACAAACAACACATGGCAACGGGCCAGGTTGACTTCATATGAGTCATGCTGTGGTTAGGTGGTGTGTGTCTGTGTCCGTTGAGGGCAGTTTCATAGTGTGGCAGGCGTTATGGCACATATAATGCCAGATGTGTATTTGCCTAACATGGAGAAGATCTGAGTGTGTGTCAGGTGGCAAGACAAGAACTTTACATTTTAACACATTTAACCTTCCCTTGCCTGTCTGATACATTGGATTTAATGTAGAACAATGCACTATGACAGGGAAGGGAAGAGTGCCGAGAAGAGTGAGGGTTAAAAGGTGAGTGTGGGTTAAAAGGTGAGTGTGTATCCCTGCCAAAACCCTTCCTTGCCCACAGCAGAAACCTTTTGTCCCCTGCCAAAGAGCCAAGACATAAAGAACCTTGCTCCGTCTCTCCTTTTTTCTTTGGGCTCATTATCCTGACCTGTCTGTCACAGGATTTGTGACCTTAAGCAGCCCAATTAGGAAAAGCGAAACCTTGCTAAAACTGTATTATCATCAAGTTCTATTCTCAACAACTTTTTACTTTGCCCCAGAGAGAAAGAGGAGCAGATAACACAGCGGGCAAATAAGTGTAACTCATGATTTGCAAAAGTGAAAAAACAATTTGAGCAAGAAAAAAAGATTCTATTTGCGAAGAACTATTTTCAAAAGTGAAAAGACTGATTTACAAAAGTGTAAAAGAATCTGAGCAAGAAAATC
Organism: Monocentris japonica; assembly: GCA_900323365.1. Taxonomy (NCBI): domain Eukaryota; kingdom Metazoa; phylum Chordata; class Actinopteri; order Trachichthyiformes; family Monocentridae; genus Monocentris; species Monocentris japonica. The sequence goes on from OOFE01016136.1 coordinate 16,217, forward strand.
GGATTTGTATTCACAGAACACTCTTTTCAGTTTCACTTTTACACTTGTAAATGTCAATTTTGTCACTGTTTCAGCGCTTTGCAAGCGTGTGGGCAAGAATTTTCAAGCGAGATCCAAGATTTGCAAGCAAAGGGAAGATGGGGGCTAGAACAGAGAGCTACCTGATTGGTGCACGGAGATTGATCAGAATCAGGATCAGAATCAGCTTTATTCGCCAAGTATGTGTACACATACAAGGAATTTGACTCCGATTTTTCCATTGCTCTCTAGTACTTACATAGAATAGACATACAGCAAAAACAAGGACAACAAAGCTGAACAAGCTAGACATAAGCATAAACATTTAACTGCTATGTACAGATGTAGAATATATATAAAAATCTATGAAAATTGTGAACAAGACAATAGTGCAAAGATGCAGAGTGCAATGATGCTGGAATAAATATGGGATGATTATTTACAGGTTACTTTCTATACATGAGGTAGATGGATATGACAGGATATGAATGTATACAGTATATACAGTATGCTAAGATTGTATTGACAAAGATGATATATTAAAAAACTGTGTTAAAAACTACAAATAAAATTAAGAATAAATAGTTACAGTGGATGTTTGATGTTACAGGGTTATTGCACAGGGATTGTTTCTGACACTATGATTGATTGAAGTGTTCATCAGAGTGACAGCCTGTGGGGAGAAGCTGTTCTTGTGTCTGGTTGTTTTGGCGTACAGTGATCTGTAGGGCCAACCAGAGGGGAGGAGTTGGAACAGGTTGTG
>OOFE01016142.1:0-14284 GCA_900323365.1 Monocentris japonica
AGGGGCGCGCTCATGATGTTGGGACAGATGGCATTTAGCTCTAGCTGTGCCGGACTCAGTGGGACCCGAAGCTTAAGAGGTTAGGCCTGTCAAAACCACTCTGTTCATTCACTGCCTAACAAAGTGTGGACTGTCAGCCTGTTCCGTTTAATAAACTTAAGATTTTTCTTTTGTCAACGCCTGAACAACACTTTGCAACTCGATGACCTGAATATCCCAACATGCATCTAGACTCGCTGGAAAAGATGGCACCTCTGGCGAAAGACTTTACAATCTGATTTAGCCACTTGAATTGCAATAGGGTAATAATGTTTTGATAATGAAACAGAGTAAGGTTGGGTCAAGAAACATTTTGGCCGTGAACAATGAATGGCCATGAAGGACACTTCTTTTAATTTGTTGATTTATTGCATCATGTAATATTTTGTGTTTGTAAGAATCCACCATGAAATGACTTACTAATGAACTGTTAAGGATAAAAGGCAATTGAATATCATGAAGCTCAGCAAGAAGATATGACATTGTTCAAATGGTGTATTTTTGTGGTACACTTTGTACCCAGGTCCATACAAAAGTGAAAACAAAAAGTTTTCAAACCATTATACTTGACCACAAGAGGGGGACATACTGTAACATGTGAAGTGATCTTAAACCATAGAGTGCACTGCCCACACAGGAATCTGTAGCAACACTTGAAACTATTTTGTACTCAGAACACCCGAAGCGCAACTAATCCTTAAGTTTGTCAAAATGTCTCACACTTTCCAATGATCATATAATCTATTAGAATTGTTCAAAGACACTACATTTACATGTTTTACTTTGCCATTTTATCTTCCCCTCTCTCCCATCTCTCAATTTGTTTCAGTGCTTGGTGGGGTCAGAGGCTGAGGTTTGGTGAGTCATGACCTTAGTAAGAGGCCTGGATGACACTTGAACCCAAACTGGGCGTGTGGCTGACCCTGGAGGATACAACTCGACAATAGGAGGCACGTGCCCTGGCCCTGTCACCATGGTAACAGAGGACCTTTCGGAATGGGGGGTAGGGTCATAGCTTGGTCTTTATCCCGATTGGTGTTAAGCATCTGCTGCCAATTGACATCCATAGATACAACACCAAAGGCACACATACCCACCACAGAATGGTGCGTGTGTGTATGTGTGTGTGTGTGTATGTGTGTGTGTGTGTGTGTGTGTGTGTGTAAAACATGCATGCGGAAACTTGTGAGTGAGGAATCCAGGGACAGACTGAGTAATCTCTGCAGGCAACTGTGATAGTGCTTTATATTCTCACAATCACCTGGAGAGATTCTGCAGTCTGTCCAATATGCCCTTTGCAACATGAGCCCTAGACAGTGGCTCTAGCTCAGTTCAAGTCCCTCAGTTCCCTGCATCACAGGTAAACCATAAAGAATACTATGTCATCGTCTGAGCAACACATTTCCAATTTTATTGTATTCTTAAACATGTTAGAGAGTGACCAGATGGTTTACATATGCCTGGTTCTAAAACACACTAGGGGGACTCTGTTCAAATGACACAGTGAAGAGAAAAGTTCTGACATTATAGTCGAAGGTTATAATCTCTGCACCAAGGTACACGGTAGAAGAAATGTTGCCTGACAGTTTTTCTTGGTCGTTTTATTCCTGTTTCAAGTCAAAACAGTAACTGATTGTTTTCAAGAAGGGAAAGGGGGACGGGGTTATTGAATTACAGTCCTGAATAAGGTACAGCAGGTGCACTCCACCTGGAAGAACACTCACCACAGCCATATCCACAACCACTCTGATCCTACAACCATACTGCCATCCCTCACTACTCACCAAAAAGAAGACTGTACATGTACATAACATGATTGTCACCCTTTTCAGATTCCTTACAGTGTAGTCTTTGGCACTTAGCCTCTCTCTCTCCCTTACTACTACCACCTACCCTGTCTCTCACCTTCGAGTCCTTTCCACATCCTTACCCCTCCTCCGCCTCCGCTTTTCCTGTCTCATCTTCTTCTCGTGTTATGCTGTGTTTTGGTGAAATCTCAGCTGGCAACTGTGAGTCGTTCACTAGCTCCTCTCACAATGGCCTCTGGGATTATGCTAAACACAGCGCCTCGGCTGCTCTCCCCATCGACCGGCACCAGCGACGCCCCTTGGAGCACACAGGAAAGAGATGGAGGGCTCTCAATGAAGATGTCACTGCAATTACACAAACACATTTCACAGACACCCTCTCTGTCTGCTCTTCCTCCTCTCACATCCACCCCACCCCCCTGTATCCCCCTTACCCATTTTTGTAAAAATGTCTTTTCTACAGTCTTTTGAAGTGCAGCCCCATCTCTTGCAGCTCTTTCATAATGCATGCCCATTTTGAATTTGCATGAATTCACTTTGCAGATGCGTCTGCTGCCACCTTGACTTACAATGATGCGTACTGTACAGTGCTGGCTATTGTATTATTGTTGGTCACAAAGAATAATAAGGTTGATCGTTTTTAAGAGTTTGGGATATTTTTGTATCTTCTCGCCATTAGGAGATATTGCTGATGGAACAAAATTTATTGTAGATAAGTTGGCTATTGTTGCCCCTGCACTGATGTTGGGGTGAAGGCAGAGCTTTCTGATGTGGATGATACTGCATCAGGAACTGATTGGCTGATGCTGAATAGCCAACAGTACCTGATGCATTGCCTTCAGCATCGAAAGAAACGTCACAAAGTTTTGGTCCTTTTTGAGCTTTGAAAAAATAGTTTGAAATCTGTTGTTGTGAAAATGTCATGTACTTCCCCAGGTATTTGGTGCCGCCTTCCATAACCTAAACAAATAAAGATGACAACTTCATTCTATTTTGTTCAGTAATGTTTTTTGTTCTGTTTTGATTAGCATGATTGTTTCCATTAAGTACCCGTTAAAACAGGTTTAAGTTTAAAAAAAACAAATCGGTGCAGAGTTCAAGGCTGAATATTAATCCTTCTAAAAGTGTATTATATGTGTTCTGAAATATTGATATTACTACTCGCAACAAAGACTGTTTTTGTCGTGGTGTAACTATGATAATAAACAAATTCTCAATTTGTAATGCGCACTGCACACTTGCCACAAGGTGACCCCTAGTGTGTGTGTGTGTCCCTCACAGTGGTGGGCAGGGGGATTAGGTCAGAATCAGAACCATCAGAATCAGCTTTATTCGCCAGGTATGTGTACACATACAAGGATTTGACTCCGGTTTTTCCATTGCTCTCTTGTACTTACATAGAATAGTCATACAGCAAAAACAAAGACAACAAAGCTGAACAAGCTAGACATAAGCATAAACATTTAACAGGTAATAATGATCACATAGATATTATCAAGGTTCAAGGTTCAAGGAACTTTATTGTCATACCAGCACACATTTACACGAGTTGGTACGAAATTTGCACTCAGGACCCGGTTATAAGCCACAATAAATATATTATGAAACTCAAAGCAGTACTTACGTTAAGCTGAGGTCCAATCTATCACTCTGACATTTAAATGTACGTTTGCCCTATCTGGTACATTATGTTTCCCTCTTGTTCACTTAAGACTAAATGGGACCCCAGGGTCATTTGAGGTCATCTGTTAGCATTTGTTTCAGCAGATTAACTTGGAATGGTTTTCCACTCATCCTGTGCAAATATTCATTTTCAATGCATCATGGAGGCAATGTCCATATGTTCTGTATCGGTAAGACCAATTCTTCTGCAATTTCAGTGTGAGAAGGACCATGTGCTTACACATCAGTAACGTTTCTGTGGAGATTTTCTCACACCTAGAGGTACACCCAGGGGAGGAACCCACCCACCTCAGCCTTGCCTCTGTGATTTGCAAGCACAACTGGCTCATTTGGTTCCAGTGAGGAATAGGACCGAGGGGAATGTTCTCTCACCCTCTCTTTCATCAATCTTGGATAAAATCTCCCATTAATCTCTATAAACTATGTCAAAACGCCTTTGATTAATCAAGTGCTTTATCTCTGTGTCCCTGCCTTTATTTGTGCATCTGTTGAATAGCTTGCCAAATAAAATAAACTTTTTAGCAAAGAGTCAAGTTGAGCTTTTGCACAATCATTTGCTCAGGTAGGCCATGTTAGCATAATGATTTATATAGTTGTGCTAATGCCACTTTCTTTATTGGTTTATTCACTCATCAAGTGAACACATGAGTATGAGTTGAGTATTACATAAGGTACGGTGCAGTACCAAAACCTTTTTTGAAGCAAACTTCATAGTGTTCAAAATATCAAGAGTTAAGAGTTAAATACTCATTAGTTACATTAGGATAAAAAAAAACATTAGGATAAGCTCATCCATGGATTGGATTTGTACCATGGACAAGAAGCATCTGTGGTCTTGGCCAGAACCAATGAGTTAGACCTGAACCTACAGTATGTTGCGTGATGCAGAATGCTTCTGCAATCCTCTGTCATCCACACCCCGAGGAGAGGTTAGAAGGTCGGCATTGAAGTAGGTGGTGCCAAGTCCTTCCCCATCCACTCATATCAACAAGCTGTTGGCGTGCATGCACACACACATACATACACACACACACACACACACACACACACATAATCGCTCGCTGTCTCTTCACCCATGGGAAATCCAGGAACCCATGCCAAGTCCAGCAGATGTTCCTGAAGCGCAGGCATCTTGTAAACACCATGAGATGTATTAGAGGCTAATGTAGTGGTTGCTGACAGAGGTCTTCAACAGATGATGTGATTTTACCACCTGCACTACACACAGAGAAGTGCTGAGGTCCCTCAGCCTGAGGGGGTCAGAACTGCCAACCTTAGGGAGATTTACTCTTAAAATAACATGCAGACAAAATGCTATAGTGCAGAAATGGTATGTAATAGCCTACAAAATCAAACTATATGTGTTTGCAGTATGTTCCATAATGACAAAGAACTAGCTAAATCTAATGAAATGTAGGATACTATACTATACAAATATCACAGCAGAACGATGAATCCCTACAGGAATCATATAAGAATATTATAGTCATGAGATAAAAAAGAAATACCATAAAGTACGATATCGGTCACTAATAATATTGATTGATGTGACATGATTTTTTTTCCAATGTAGGGCTATGGGGCCTGTCAGTCAACAGCAGGGATGTTTTGTGAAATAGAGTTTACCCACCTGTATGGTCTGATACAAATATTTATGACATAAATTTATACTGTGCAGCATAATATCAGTAAGCATGATCCAAGTGACGTATGTTATGTGACGATAGTCTGTTAAGAATGAAAGACGAATTTAAAATATAATTGCGTTTTGTTTATAATCGTGACCTTATGAGGATCACTCACCTTTTTATTTCCCACTCCATCACTGGTCGACAGTCTATAGAGGGAGCCACTCTCCAGTAGCCTGCTGATCGTGTACTGCACCGTGTCCGCACTGCCCGGTGTGAGAAACCCTGTGCTCAACCTGCCCGGTACACCGCGCCCAGCATTTTATACAGTACGAACCGCATGTTCGCCACAAGTGCTGGATGCACACAGACCGGCATCTACCATCTACTAAACCATTTGCTGGGTAAAGACAGGGCCACCCCGGGCTGCGCACATTCGGATTTGCAGCAGAACTGGGGACGTTCTCTACGACAACAGGACAATTGGGGAACGGTAATTCCAGGTGCGTCACCAAGGCTACCCTGGATGATAAAACCTAGTGCTTGGATAGTCTTCTGCTCACAGGATAACTATGACGGTGCAAACATATTGACATCTTATTTCTCTAAATGTGAAAAATTCTGCCTGTAGGGTGGGATAGTTTCACTTATTTCCGATGCAATTTCACTTGTTTCAGGAATTGTCAAGTAACAAGTGTCAATATCTGGAAACAACGCGGAAGGCAGATCACTCCACTAGTATCAAGACAAAAAAAGATTTCAAAATAAATACTAGATGAAATAGCTCATTAAGATGGATATTTTGTGTAAGTGTAATAGTTTAATAAACATGAAATATATTCAGCTTTGCTTGGCTAATTAACTCGTTTATTTTTCTGTGTCAAATTTTCATTATTTGACACAGATTGACACAACTGGACGTGTTTACGCACGATCTTTACGCGTATTACGCACTAATCCTTTTGGAGAAAAACAGCAGAAAAAAAAACACTTCACTCACTTGAAGTCGCAGATTTAGCTGGAGCGATGCCAGCATAAACATCACGCCAGCAGCGGGAGATGTTGGGACTCGTTTAGCAATGCCATCAATGATGTAATAACTGGTATTAAAACGTGTAGGCTTGTCAAGGAAAAATGATCTCGCATGCTCAATCCATTTGGTTCTCCCGTCTGCATCATCTCTCTGCAGTTCAGCGCCGACGCTTCGCCGAAATGCTGGGAATCTGCCTGTGCCTTTGTGCGGTGTTTACACACGTCCTGTCCCAGGACGCAGAGGAACCGATCTCCTACACAGTAAGTGGACAGTTTCGTTTTTGTTTGTTTTTTTTTTTTTTTACAAGTTTTGAAGATCTGAAATGTTTTTTTTAAGTGCATGTTTGCCCAAACTTGTATACTTGAGATACAGATGTGTTATCTTCGCGCACTGCTGTTGATGGAGAACTCAGGATTCATATTTTTCATGAAAGGACACTAAATATGTAACACTCATTCCCTCTCATCCGCTTCATAATTTTCTTTTCTTTACAGTGCACAGATGGGTATGAGTATGACCCTGTCCGACAGCAGTGCAGAGGTAAGAAATGACAAATTCCAATGTTGTGTGCATAGATTAAGCATCTTTTCATGCTTTATGAGTTTGATATTGTGCTTTTATTTTTCATCTTTTTCTAAGCTAAGTTACCCTTTTATGCATTTGAAATCATGCGTACAAAACAAACTAATAAGAAAATGCCATATCTAATGCCTCTTTCTTTCTTTCTTTCTTTCTTTCTTTCTGTCTTTCTTTCTTTCTTTCTTTCTTTCTTTCTCTTTCTGCTCTCCCTGTGTTAGATATTGATGAATGTGCCTTAGTAGATGACGCCTGTAAAGGAGGGATGAAGTGTATCAATCACTTTGGCGGGTACCTCTGCCTCCCCCAGAACGCCCAGATTTTTGTTAGTAATAGTGAGGAGCAGGCACCACAGCCAGACCCCGTCTCCCCTGTCCCTCCTGTCCCACCTGTCCCTCCTGTTCCTCCTGTCCCGCCAAACAGGGGTCAGCCCAAGCGGGTCCATACAGGTGACCGCAGGGGTTCCCAGACTACCCGGACCATCCGCTGCACCACCGGATTCGCAGCAGATGAGCAGAACTACTGCAGAGGTAAAAACCACTTTGGCTGGGCTGATCAGGTTCATCAAGAGATTGACTGGCACCCCACCCCCACCAGTTATAAGATGTACAAAGTAGAGTTATTATTACAGTACGTCTTGAAAAAGGGTAGACTTGAATTTTTACTACAGTAAACCAACATAATCTGCCTATTCCTCTCATCTGGGTAAGTGGTGATAACAACCCCCACAGGCTCCATTAACAGGAGTAGAGGTGCAACTAAAAAATACCCTAGAAGTACAAAATGGATGGGTGCCACACTCTCTCCATGAAAAGAAATGTTTATCTAGAGAATATATAACATATGACCTTCATCAGACATCAGATAACAACCCCTTCAATATAAATCAGTAATTGCAGGTACTGGAACCCTTTTTGGTCTATTGACTGCTTTGTACTCTATTCACAGAATTAAATGTTGATATTGATAGATGTTTGAACTTGAATATCAACAGCAGTACATTTGACTTAACCCTTAGCCAGACACAGTGATGTAGCTGGAAGAATGTGTCTGGTGAGCGGGGCTAGTTATTTAATAATTACTTGCTAACGACTTTAGAGCCTCAGTAAGCAGTGCTCCGAAGGTGAACTGTTCATCCATCTGTTTGACAGTCATCAACAGCTAAACCATGCGTAGCTGCCAGATGTGTTGAACGCTTCTCAGTTTTTCTCTCTGTGATGTCATGTTTTCTAAACTCTCTGGTCGCTCACAGCATGATGTTTTTGGCCTGCATTCAGCTTCTTCTTAAAACATGAAAATTGTTCTGGTATTGGGTGTTGAGGACCTCTGCTTCAGAGGCGAACCACCGAGTTTGTGTAATACCGGGGCAATCTCTGTGCTAAGATGTCGCCATTATACCCAGGGCCATGCCTATCTTGTGTTTGTGGTAGCTGTGCAAGGCCATGTGTGGGTGTGTTCCTGTGTTTGAGACAGTCTCTTTGATCTTCTCAAATGGGGAGCGGTTCAAAGATTCTTTCTTTCTTAACACACACACACACACACAAACAACTGGCACATTTCTTTGTTGCTTTCTGCCAGATGTTTGTAGCTGAATCTCTCTGCTTTCTCTGTCCTAACCTCTTACAGCCTTAAGTTGGGCATCTGTGTTGGTGTTGGGGGGGGAGGTGAAATTGGATAAAAGGACATTTGGTATTTCAGTTAGCTCAATAAATGTAATGTAAGGCATAATTGCTGCACTTTGTGCTCAGTGGTTAAGAGTTCCACCAATTAGCAGGAAGCATGAGTGGCTGTGTGGTGAGATTTGTGGCCACAAGGCTGTAGTGAAAGTAACAAACTTGATTGTACACCTGGGGCAAAGACGTGTAAGGTGCTTTATGGGTTTCTCTGAATTGAAACCCATGGCGGTACTCCTTCCTCCAATTAGGTTTTATTAGGGTGTAAAACATGGCAGCATATCAGCTAGAATAACCACATGAGCTAGCTGGCATGGGTATAATACTTATTCATTCACTGGCATGCCATTTCAGTTCATGGGCTAAACACAGATATGTTGTTGATGTCAGTCTACTTGCTTTGAAATGACTGCAGTTTTAACTCGTATATTATCTTTGTTTACATCAGTCTCTGGTTTCTCTGTCATTACCCTTAACTCACTACAATGAGCCAATTGTTCTTGGAAACAGAATTGTCTTTTTTTCCACAGTGGCTGTTTTGCACAGCTATCTTGCTAACTAAGGGATCTCCCATCCACTTTCAATGGGGGAAACCTCAGTGTATCAAATAGCGCTTACATCAGGTTCCCTGCCTGCTAACTCACCACTCTGTGGAGGATGTTTGGAGTGCAGAGTCAGTTAGGGCAAAGGGGAAGATGAAGGGCTGACATTGGCTAAATAACCACAGAACTACCAGAGTACGTCATGGCATGAACTGCTGCTGAGCTGTTTTGGTGACCTACTGTAGCGTGTGGTGAATAGTCGAGAAATTAGCTAAATACACTGCAGAAGTACAAATTGTTTGCCAAATTTCCAGAGCACAAATTCATTTATTACAGAAATAGTTATAGACAGAATTAGATGTTCTGAAGTGCACTGTTCTTTACATTGATGATTAAAAGGCAAACAAAACAAGAATTAAATGGGCAATAAATCCCTTTAGCCCTAATCTTTAACTCAAGTCTAAGCCTGTGTTGTTCTAATGACACATAGGGGAAATTGTCGCCTGATTCCAGAGTGGAGTGACTATGAACCTTTGCTGTATGTGTGACAGCTTAATGATGCTGTGCCTTTCCATGACCTCCTCCACCCTCAAGACACACACACACACACACGTGTGTGCACACACACACACACACACACACACACACATGCATACTCACTCTTTTGACCACTAGAGATGCCTACATGTTGCTTGCTGTAGGCTTGCGTATGCATATTAACTGTTTTTCAGCCGGAGTGAGGTCACTTTCTCCCAGAAATGAAGGTCATTCATCAAAGTAGTCGAATCATTAAAGCTGATGAAAAGTGAAAAGTGGTAAGCGGATATTTTTCGATTTCAGAGTATACCCTCGGCTTGGAGAAAACTAACTGCACTTTAAGCGTCGGGACTTCGGACATCTAATGTTGGCCAAAGAGAATGATACATGTTTGTGTTTTATGTGGGAACTGTTGTTTTCATCACAAGAGTCTTGAGTCTACATACTACAGCTTAAATCCAGCGTGTATATACTTCAACATAAGTACATACTTTGGCGCTGCCTATTGGCGCTCTCTACATTACATACTCATGCACTCCAGTATGTGACGTGAAAGGACATGCCACTTCTGTTTATTTGTCTGGTTTCCTGAGGTCACGTAGGCCACATTACCGTCTGCATGCCTTACTAATTCCAGCTGTGTCTGGACACAGTTCACCTGCGATGGTTGGAAATCTTCTTAAATATGTTATATTAAGGCCCTTAAGCCCTATGTGACAGAGAAGTTGTGTACTTTTCCGTACAAGACAGAGTTCAAGCAATAACATTTTTTCCATGAAGATGCAATGCACTTGGGTGGAATATCTCTGGAATGTCAGGGGTGGTTGTTTTTTCCGTTTGCTCCCATCTTTTGTGATGGTAGGAATTACTCACCACCTTGACAGATAAGCATCGGATCGATCTGTGAGGAGCAGGAATGCAGTCAGCAGCACAAGCAAACAGAGCTACAGTGGTAGCACAGCAGAGGACGATGCCAAGGGGCAATTTGACCTTTAGAGTTTAAGGTTTGATAGCACCACTTGTTGTCTCATCCTGGCAATGAAATATGTCCCAGCTACCAGCATTTTCCTGTCCATACAAAAAGATGTAATGATATACAGTTTTACAGCTTTGCAGGAAATTCCTTCAGAAGTGATCTTATCAGTGTTTGTCTCTCTAAAGCATCCATAGAAGATAAGGGAAAGGAACACCGATATGAAAAATGTTTTTGCACAGGGAGGGAAGATTTCAATACTGAGATGCATACTATAAAGGATGTGAAATAAAAAGATTCTGACAAAGATGTTGTTGCTCGACATCTTAGGAAACGGGATCAAACACAAAGACTTTGCTTGATGTTTACCGACCCACTTAGATACAGAGCAGCACTTTGGTGAGGATTGCTGATGGCACTCAAACAAAAAGACACCTGGGTCACACCTTTTAGCCCTCTGAAGCCTCCTATTACCTGCTTGGCTTCTGTCCTCCACCTGTCCTCACACTGGTGATTTGCACTGTCTGTGAAAAATCCTGGGACTCTGGTACCTCTTCGCCATGTCATGATGCCATTATCATGATGCCATTATCATGATGCCATTATCATGATGCCATTATCATGATACCCTATGATCTTGCCGTCCAGCTCATTGCACCTGTATAAGTGTTCGCTTCAGCATGGATGCAGGAGCTTTGGCATCCAGTTGGTGAATGGTGTTTGGATTGGAATCGTTTTTTTATTTAATTGTTGATTGTTTTGTAATTAATATCTCTAATCGTAGTAATTATCACACTGATAATCATAAATGGAATGTTTGCGTTACTGTTTGGACTGTGGTTTTCCACAATGGGGCAGGATGAGGCCTGTATTATTTTAGATCACTTTGCCCGTGCTATTTGGAATACCTTTCACACTTAAATGTGCAATAAGTAATAATTTTGATGGTCCCATAGCTCAAACTGACCATAATATATCTGCTGTTGTTAGGGTTGGTGATTACTTTGCCAGGTGCTGAGATTTCTGGCTTTCCAGCCTGTACTCTGTTTTGGAACAACATAGATTGACAAAAAAAATAAATCAAATAACAAAGCAGTATCATTACAGTATTTTGCATCATGATGAAGTTCACTAAAGCCGTAACTAAAATTTCACTGACATCGTCACTAGACATTTCTGTTGGATCGCTGCTCTAAATAGCTAGCTTACTTACAAGCCACCCTAAGCTGTGCCAGAGACCTGTCAATGTCGATGTTGTTGCAGTTCCTTCGTTGCTGATAGAGGTCAATAAAAGCCATAGATTAATTAATGCTCCTTTAATTACATTTTTATTTATTGGCTGTATTTTGATATCAATAATGTTTCTATGGCAACAAGTTCCTATGTTTTGATTTTGGAAACCAAAAAGAATTACAACTTCAACTGAAACAACATCCTGAAGCCAACTGTAGTAATTTTACTGCAAAGTGAAAACTGAAAAACTGAAAAACTGAAAGTGGAGTCGAGTATCTCCATCACCAGTAGTGAATGAGAGAGTGTAGAAAATTCTCCTTTTTAAATTGCTTTTTCAAAAAGCTCATGTGGTTTAAGATTATTTTAGTGTCATTATGCCCTCTTCATGACCTGCATTATTTTATGAAATCACCCTGTGTTTTACACCATCCAACCATCCTGCAGGCAGCCACTCTTTGGCTTGTATAGTAGGTCTGCTTGCTCGTGGTTTGCTGGTGGCTTGCAGCGAGGGGAAGCAGCTTTGCCGTGCCTCTTGCGTGTAAGTGCTTAATGTTGTTGTTATTATTCTCCCTGAGGTCGATGTCTGTCCAACGGCCAGCTGCTTCCTACTCTGATGTGCTTACACGTGTTGATCTTTCCGCTTACCTCATGATGGAAAGGGACACAGGGTTGCTGTAAATCACTGTTCTGCTCAGCTGGGCGACACTCTCTCATGCGGTCCCCGAGTCTCTCTATTTCTCACACTGTTGCTCCCTCTTCTTCATTCTTGTTCTCTCAGTGATACATTGACCACCTTTTCAGCTTCCACTCCTTCCACAGGTTTGACTCCATGGCCACCGATGGCTAGAGGCTAACTGACTTATTGGCTGACATGTCAGTAGTCCAGAGACATTGATCTTGCTTATATTGAGAAGAGTTTCTCAGCAGTTATTTTTATAGGCATTTTTCAGAGTAATAGAGAGGATTATTGTCAGAGTGACGTAGGTATGTGGCTGGCATGCTGGAAGGTTTTTCAAGAACACCAAGACTCTGCTTGACCTTTAGACATGTGGAACTAACTCACAAATCAATTAATAAGCGTCAACATGATTAAAGCTGCTGTTCTTTCTTAGCTGTGTGAGCGATGACAGTGATGAGATGAGAAGCATGGGAGTGGTGAGAACATCATGGCATTAGTTAGAAACATGGAAATATTTCATATGCCTATGATGGATCACTTTAATATACCAAAAAATAAGGGTTGACTGTGTTAAATCTTTGATTTCTCATCTACTTTGTGTTTGGACTTGTTTTGAAAGAGAAACACTACCACTCCCATTTGTCCTGAGGTCGTGTTCAAGACACTAATAGCTGTATGGGTATTTCACACTGCATTGCACTGAGAGAATTATACACAAATGAAACAACATTCAGTGTTAGCCAGGAGGGGTGATATTAAGGTGTTTGAGGTTAAGCAAAGCCAAACACTCAGGGGCTGGTGTGTGACATGCTGATGGATTTGATGTTGTGAAATTTTATGGTTTATTAACATCACACATGTTGCCCCCTGCCCCCTCCCAAGGTTTGAATTATCCAATAATCAGAGGGAAACAGAGATGCTGTCCAACAGCAGGATGGCTCCAACTGTTCTTTGGAACAGCTCCTGCTTTCCATTGCAGCGGTTCAGTGAAAACAAGACTAAATGCTCTCAAGTGATAATTACAACAAGCCCTATCATGTCAGTATAAATCTGGAGCAAATAGCACATTGTTCTGAATTCTGGCCAAACAATTTTTAGTCTCTGTTTTGGACAGATATACTTTTTTGCACACGCAAATGCATGCACACATGCACACACACATACACACACATACACACATGTCAATCTACATTTATGCTCACATATGCACACACATATGTCAACTTCTATATACACCGATCAGCCATAACATTAAAACCACCTGCCTAATATTGTGTAGGTCCCCCTCGTGCCGCCAAAACAGCTCTGACCCATGGAGGCATGGACTCCACAAGACCTCTGAAGGTGTCCTGTGGTATCTGGCACCAAGACGTTAGCAGCAGATCCTTTAAGTCCTGTAAGTTGCGAGGTGGGGCCTCCATGGATTGTTTTTCCAGCACATCCCACAGATGCTCGATCGGATTGAGATCTGGGGAATTTGGAGGTCAAGTCAACACCTTGAACTCTTTGTCATGTTCCTTGAACCATTCCTGAACATTTTTTGCAGTGTGGCAGGGCGCATTATCTTGCTGAAAGAGGCCACTGTCATCAGGGAATACCGTTGCCATGAAGGGGTGTACTTGGTCTGCAACAATGTGTAGGTAGGTGGTACGTGTCAAAGTAACATCCGCATGAATGCCAGGACCCAAGGTTTCCGAGCAGAACATTGCCCAGAGCATCACATTGCTTTCGCCGGCTTGCCTTCTTGCCATAGTGCATCCTGGTCTTCTGTGGGATCTGACCAGGCGGGCTAGCCTTCGCTCCCCACGCGCATCAATGAGCCTTGGGCGCCCATGACCCTGTCACCAGTTCACCGGTTGTCCTTCCTTGGACCACTTTTG
>OOFE01016144.1:7409-18826 GCA_900323365.1 Monocentris japonica
GCACAGATGGGCACACGCACGCACGCACACACACACACACACACACGCATACAATCAAACGCAACAACAAACACACACACACACACACACACACACACAGCAGTGGCAGGGCTTCTCATGGCAGTTAGCTGGCCAATGTACCTGGCTGGATGGGTGTCATTTTTCAGCTGGCTGACTAACCAATCCCACCCAGGACTGCAGCCCTTGTCCAATGACTTTTAGTGAGGAAGGTGGACAGAAGCGCTAGAGCGAGACTGAATGTTAAAATGCAGAATGGGAAGTGATGGCGGTGGGGATGAGAGGTTGACAGTGTGTCTTCAGTTGGGTGTGTGTGTGTGACAAGGTGAAACAAACAATGTTGTTGGATGTTGGGATGTCATGTACTCACTGTAGACTGATTTATGGTATTGTGTCAGGAAAAACAGAAGCAAGCACCATCAATCTTCCTGTCACAGAGTGTGTGAGTGTTTGTGTGTGAATGTGGCTTCACAGTAGGTTTATATAAATGTTTGAGCAGAGCTTTCCTTGGCATGTCCCTTGCACTCGCTCTCTTTCTCTCTCTCTCTATCCATCTGTTATCAGGAGTGTTGCACACAGCACAATCCTTCACTTCCTGGAACTAGAAAAATAATGTTGGTCATGATAGGGTAAAGACATGATATGATGGGTTCAGTTTTGTGAATTTTCATACCTGAAGAGATTATTTTACAAACCAGTGAAACAAAGCTTTGTTAAATAGAGCTGTGAAATCCTTAACATCAGCTTCAAATATGTCTCTATTAGTTTATTCAACCCAAGTTGCATCCCTCTGCCAGTAAAGTAAAATCACTTTTTGACTTTTTTTACACCTTTATCTGTTCTTGAATTTCAATCTCCCAAATACCGTCTCAGCATAAGATGTTAAACCATATAACTACACTAACAAGTCAAGTCTGGTGCTAGCTAGCTAACAAGCTACATGTATCCAGGATGAACATACAGTACAAGTTTGTCCAAACCCATAATGTTAAAACATTCCCAGGACTACCGTCTTAAAGTCATATTAAAGTTGGTCCAGGACCATTACATTAAAGTTGCTATATGACCTGTATTGTAGTTTAACCTGGACTAACATGAAGGCTAAAAGATTTATCTCGTGCTAATATACTGAATGTTTTTTAGGACTTGCATAGAAAGGTTTTTTGTAGAAACTTGAGGTATGGTTTCATACATCATTTAAAAGTGCATCCAGAAGCATCATATCGTTTTTTAAAGCTGGACTGTTATTTTTGAGGGGGAAAATGACTCAGAACAATCATCTGAAAATTCTTAGAATTCTTCTACATTTTGTCAACATAAATCCAACAAAACCTTTTGAGGCAATGTGAACCAACTGTAAACTATAAATGTAATTTTCGACTCGAGGAAATCAGATTGTGCGTCATGCATAAGTGGCTCCTATCATGTTGGGATAATGTGAAGGTAATTCAGTCCCTGTCAGCAGAGAAGTGCACATATACACCGATCAGCCATACAGGGGTGGACAGGGGTCAGCATGGGCACTCTGACCAGTCTGCGGCTACGCAGCCCCATCCGCAGCAAGCTGCGATGCACTGTGTGTTCTGACAACTTTCTATCATTTTTTTGGAGATGCTCTGACCCAGTCGTCTAGCCATCACAATTTGGCCCTTGTCGCTCAGATCCTTACACTTGCCCATTTTTCCTGCTTCCAACACATCAACTTCAAGAACTGACTGTTCACTTGCTTCCCAATATATCCCACCCCTTGACAGGTGCCATTGTAACGAGATAATCAATGTTATTCACTTCTCCTGTCAGTGGTTTTAATGTTCTGGCTGATCGGTGTATATTCTGACTTTGATCTGGAACTCTTGTTTTCCAGAGTTACAACATTATGAGAGGAGTAAGAACAAGGAATCCATTCCTACGTAGCAGGGGTCAAAGGGCCACATAATTGTTGTGCTGTTGTGGGTCACTAATGCCAATAGCACTAATTAGTTAAGCCTCGTCAAGGGGATGCAAAAATACACACATACACACACACACACACACACTTAGTGTGAAGAAGCAATCAATCAATGGAAAACACAGTCAAGGTTCACCAGAAAGGTCAAAGCAGCCCACGTTCAGATATGCTACTGCAGCAGAAATTGGGAGGAAAATGTTTTTCCTGACAAATGATTATTTTATTTGTTCCATGACGATCACAACAGGCAATGCAGCTGAGTGGTTGTCTGGCTTTATGAAACCCAAAGATGAAATATCTCCCTCTAAACAGACATCAGCTACATAGATGTTATATTCTCTTGGTGAGTAGCCCTGTGTTTGTCTTGGGGGGTGCAACGTAAGTTGTTTGTGTGTATGTGTGTGTGTGTGCCGGTGAGTGTGTGTTTGAGGTTAGTCCTGGAGGCACTGATGTTCTCAGGAAGCTTAGTCTGAGTGGTGCAGACGTGACAGAGGCCCGGAGAAGTCTAGTGTCGCTTGGATGGCACAACGCCCAGGGCACTGCATCACCTCACCAATTAGGGCACCAGGAAAACAGGCACTCTGCCATGCGCTTTACCTCCAACAGAACTGTAAGTTCTTGTACAAAATGTGGATTTGCCCAGAATAGTTTTGGAGTTTACAGTTTTTAAACTTTCTTTTATTTCATGGCTAGTTTTAGTTTTATTTGTAACTTCAGTTCAGCAAATAAGAAATAATGCTGAGTTTAAAGTCACAACAACAACTCAGTACTTTTGGGAGTTTGGCTGATTGCTCACTTTACCTAATATCTGACAAGGGGATTGGTGCCAAAATCGTTTCTGTGAGTCTGCTTCATAGCTGTGTCATAGCTTAGCTGTGGTTAGTTAATGTTAATGACACCACGCCTGTTAATGCCAAGCTTGTTTAGGGGACTGTAAAACAGACACACAAAAAAGACAAAAAGAATACACTTTCAATGGCAAAATGGCAATGGCTCTTTGCGTTCCACAGGAAGTGAGAAAAACAGCTAGATTTTGTGCTGTTGATTCCATAGTTACCGTAGCTTTTGGAAATAAGCAGAGTTCACTAGCTAACTGGCTAATATGCTAGCCACGAGGAGGCTATGGCGGCATGGAGCCAATAGAGAGACATAACAGTTGGAGTTGTTTTCAAAATCACTATGTTAAGATCTGTGATGCAATTTTGACGTAGCAAATCCTAAAACCCAGACAACCCAGACTTACTAAATTGGATGTGTATTGTTTGCAGTGTTGCCTGCCTCTATGGTGGCAGTTACATCTACAATAAAATGGAGTAAGAACCATGTCTCACTCCTTGAAGGCAGTGTGTCTGTCTGTGTGTGTTTGTGTGTGTGAGAGAGAGACAGAGCGTGAGACAGAAAGAGTTTTCTCTTAATGAGCAAGCCAGAGGGTTGCTAAGGGTTGACTCTAACACATTCCCTCTGATCAGGCCTGATCGGAGCAGAGAGAGCAGCGGAGGCATGAGTGAGCAGTGGACGGGGTGGTTGGGGTCAAGCTCATTTCAGTTCAACTCAGGTTGGGAATAATGACCTTAGACCCCAAGGGGATCATGTCTTTGTCACGCTGCCTCCTTGACATTGTAGATTCAAGGACCATTGTGCATTAGCCCTCTAAGAACAGAAGTGCAGGTATAGCATATCTGTTCAGGCCACCCCGAATGCATGTACTCAAAGTGGTAGTCATTGCACAAGTCCGCCCACCTTACACCTATTGCTGCAGCGGGATTTTCAAAGCAGTTCCTCTGTGGAGTGGGGCACCGGTTAAGCAGCAGCTGAACACGGGACTTCTACAATCGCTGCATCTGTGAGAGGTAAAGCTAGTCTATAATCAGCGCTTTTATTCTAAGATACTTCATGAAGAAGGTTGTCTTTGTGGTGTGATTTCCCCGTGGTCTGAACATACTGGCAGGCCTTACAGAAGAGCTACAGACCTAACAGCCATGTGGATGCTTTCCTCACTAGATGGAGGTAAGGATGAGGTGAGATGAGAGGGAGAGAAAGTGACTGCATAAAGAGAATAAGAGCAATAAGATTAAGAAATGTGAGAAAGAGAAACGAGAGGGAGAAAGAGAGGAAGAAGTGCCCATGAGTTAGACTTAAAACTTTTAATAGGGGGTGTTAAAATGAGAGTGAGAATAAGACAGACAACCTATAGGAGCAGAAGTTAAATCCAATCAATCACACACAGTTTCCCATAAAATCAGAATAAAACAAATAAAAACACAGTATGATATCAACAACAATCCTTGTCTTGTGTGTGCACAACCTTTTCTGCTCCTGTGTCTGCACATAGTCAGCATAGTTGGAGATTTCTTGCTAGTTTTGACACCATTAAGTTTGTATTTCAAAACAACACAAAACAATGTTGAAAAAAATGTTTGGTGGAACGTAAACTAGACGTAGACAGTAAGACTCTACATGACACCTGTATTCTCCTTTAATTGACACACACACACACACACATATACCTGTCAGGTTACATGTGGCAGAGATGGATGGTGATGGATAGTGTCTGTCTGTCAGGTCATCTTTTCTCTCTAGTGCTGGTCTAATGAGACGACACACTGTCATGACTGACACAACCAGATCGGGAGGGTCAAAAAGAAGTTCATGAATTACTAACCCACATCCATAAATAACCACAAGGTATTGGGGCAGAGAGAGAGAGAGAGAGAGAGAGAGAGAGAGAGATGCACTCGATATCATATTTTCCATTAGAAAGCCAAGAGTGAGTTTCCATTTTAACCTTTTCTCAAACAGGTAGGTCAGTTGAGACCACATTTTGATTTACATTGACTCGTGAAATGTGTCATGAAAGGCGTCTTAATAAAGTGAAAGGTATTTGGATCACCTTTTGTTTCCACTCCAGGTGAAAGCTATGATCTCTTAGATTAGATTTCAAATAGTAAATTCACAAGGGAGATAGCCTGGAGACAGCTGAGACACAGATTGTGCTAAAGGCTAAGAGTGTATATCCTGCTGTCTATCATCAGTGAAGAGATCTCCTGATGTATAAGCTGGGGTAATAATGTCCAATGAGGTACGGAGCACAACACCAGACCAAGAGAATATTCTACCTGCCACATCATGGATACCCAACATCTGGTATGAAAGAGACATTCCACCTACTGTGGCTTTTAAACTCATTCTGAAGGACAGCGATAAATGCAATATCTACAGCACAAGCCCTTTCTGCAAACACATAAACACACACCCACACCATCTGACATGTACAAACAGCACAGATACAAATACACACACACGCACACTTTGTCTGGAGAATATCTGCTGTACTCCTCCATGTTTAAATAATTCATAACAGCCCCTGGCAGCTGGCAATCTCAACCTTTCAGACAGAGTGACAGACAGAGTCATTCCTCCATCTCCTTGCTTTAAGACCTACCTCCTACCACCACACTGCAACATACCGCCAGTCTATACAGCACTGTCCCGTGGGCAGGAGGAGATACACTTGAGACTTGAGATACACACCAGGGGAAACAATGACAGAAAGAAAGTGTACTTCCTAAACTTCTCTTCAGTTTTGTATTTGTATCACTGCAAACCTCAGCGAGTGTTCTGTGAGCTTCTGTGCAAGACAACTTATCTCCACAAACAAGCTTTTTTTTTTTTTTTCCTTTTTTTTTTTTTTTTTTATTCTGTCATGTCTCCTGCTAAATAAACCACCACTCACCTACCTGACTTGTTAATTAAACTTTGCTGTTATCGGGGATTTAATTAAACACACTATGGGTTGAAAGTAAGCACAACACCCTTCTGTGTGTAGTGGAATGTGTAAATGCTGTTGGTTGGGTTAAAAAGTGTGTGTGTGTGTATGTGTGTCACACCTGATTTGTCCTGCTGCAGTGCTGCCTGAGTGTTGCAGATAAGGGTGAGTGGCAGAATCATCATACACTGCACTGCACCACTCAGTGACTACTTACTGACAGTACATCAGGTCAAACTCACACACAACACACACACATACAAGCGTTCATTTCTGCAGTCTGCAGGGCACTGCAAAGACAAATACACACACAGACTAGGCACTCCAAATGACAGGCCATATTTTAGTCTTCACTGGGTAGAGTTCAAATCACACAAGAACCCAACGAAAGGCAAGCACCACCTTCAAGGTGTTACAACGACTCAAGCAGAGTCACTCGTACAATATCTGGCTTCTACAAAATGATCTTCTGAAAGATGAAAGGTTACAGGTTCCAGTTCTGGTACAGGTTGGTAAAATGGGGTGGGGAAAGTGAATGAATAACACTCTTCCCTCCCTCAACAACTACCATCTGCCTTGAGCAAGGCACTTAACCCCCCGCTACTTAGTGGCCAACAGTAGAAGAAGTGTTGTACTGGGCAGCTACCAGTGAATGTGTCAGTGTTGCTGGAAAAGCAATGTGTCGTCTTTCCCTGGATGATTGAAGGTGAAAAGGAGGTTTGTTTCGTGATGGTACAACCAATGCATTGTTGTACCAGCTGACTGAATAAACATCCTTTAAACAATTCCTATCACACTTCCAGTGATTGCTCCGTCTAACCTCTCTAGGAGAGGTTATCTAGAAGGGATTCAAATTGCTTTCACCACTTGAGCGCTACCAGTTTTAAAGCTGACCTGCGGGTCAACACCACCTATCGACAGTCCAATCTCTCCCTCTGTTTATGGTCTGGTAAGCTCCTGCTGACTTCCCCAAACGGGAAAAGTTAACGAGCAATTGTTTCTTCACTCAGAAAGTGAAAGTGGTGTTGTAGGCGAAAGGTGAAGCATTGGTGAGTAAGACACAAACTGAAAATAGCTGAGCAACTAAGATTAAATGTGTCGAGGTGTTTAGGCTGGGCTACACCCACTCTAACCAGTAGAGGAGGATGTTGTCCTACTCTGGAAATGCACCCAGAATGATGGCAGAATTGAGTCTTGTAATAATCTCATCTTCTTCTAAATACCCAAACAATATACATGTTTCAATCTTACGTAATTCACATATACATTCGATATAAAAATGAAGAATTTCCTCCTCCGTCATCGCGCTGTGTTTCCTCAGCATTCTATGGCATTTTCCATTTTCGCTTGTTCAAAGTTACTTCTGACTTTCATTGTGGCAACGCTGACAGTTAGCCCCAGGTCATATTTGCCTTTGAATATGTTCTCTCCCCTCGCCCCCTTGTCAGCCTCCCAAGCCCTGTATTGTAAGGCCAGGACTGTTAATGCAGCACCCTGGGGCAGCCACTGGAAGTCACTGCAAAGTCATAACTCTGAGTCAGCTCCCAGTGTAGAGACCATTACGTAGACTGATGTGCAGCTCCAGCACACAGGCTCTACCGTTAATCCTCAAAATCATCTAACGTCTACCATTTGATTCATGCCATGATCCAAAGGCCGTGTTCTTGGAAGACCATAATGCAGTTCAGAGAACAGTAATAGACTGTTCATTCTGAACCTTTAAAAGCAAAATCACTTTCACTGTCATCTAGTTTCTTACCTCTATCAGTGATCATGTGAAGTAGAAAATCCTAATGGACATCGTGCAGGGGTATACATCGCCCCACTCTAAGGTACTGTAACAATGCTGCATGGAAAATGTCCCAGATCAAACACAATATCTGGCTCTCTTCACGGACATCCCTTCAGTATGTAGTTATAGCAATGATAGCAAAGGGGCTCATGTAGACAATACCAACAGCATGTAAAGAACAATAAAAAAAATAAAAAAAACACTTTCATTTCACCCAGTGCATCTCTGCTCAGCCTCATTTAACGATAATGAAGGTGACCCTGGGTCTGATTGTGTTGATTTTCTCTCTGCCTCCACTTAAATGGAAAGGCAAGATTTCAAAAGAAACGCATTTTCACTGTGTTCACTGTGTTCATGTCTGTTGATGCTGGCGTTATGTGTGTGTTTGTGTGCTTATAAGTCAATCCTGGGAAAAAATCCATTTTACAATGCTTTCAAGATAAAAAAAAATGGGTGTGCATGATTTACCATGTTAGACCGCCCCGAACATGAATATTTTGCGATTTGTCTAGCCATGCTTAAGCTAGGTGTTTGTAAACCGTATGTGAGGTTAACTACGTGTTTTGTAGGTATGTTTAATATTTTGGTGTTTTTTTCACGTGTCCGTGTGTGTGTGTGTGTGTGTGTGTCCTTATAAATAAGGTCAGCGAGTTGGGGACAGGTGTTGGCAGATAAGCAAAGGGGCAGGGAAGAGGAGAAATGACAGGATTGGAAACTGAGTATGAAAGATCCGCTACAAATAGCTACATTCTGGGGTTTTCTTTTAAGTCGCTTGGAAAGAAAACTATGCCAGCTTGCGCCTTTAGAAGAAGAAACTACTTTACATGCAGCTGACCCCGATGCGTTGGAGAGAGTTAGCGATGGAGGGAGCTGGGAACGGACGGAGGGGGCGACGGACTGTACAGATCTATTCTCGTCCTAACTCTGCCTCCCCCTCCCAACTACCCCCCCTTCCCCCCACCACACACGCTTTCTACCCGCCTCTCTGAAATCGGACCTCGGGCCTGCCCTTCAGACAGGGGGCTTGGTGTGAGAGCGTGGTCCACTGGGGTTAGAATGGACAGCTCAAGACCGACACAACGAGGGCTAGACTGGACTTCTGCAACTCTGATTCCTTTCTTATATAAACGAAAGGAATCATCTTACAAAGAAGTTGCTTTTCCGTCCTCACAAATCAATCGCCATAAAAAATATAACTATCTGTTATCGGGATTTATTTCTTCAATAACGCATTCTACTCTGCATGATCAGAGTACGATATTCCATCGTCTCATCTGACTCTGGGCTATTGTCTAAGAAAAAAACTGTACTTGGATTGAATTTCTGTCAGCCCATCTGCAGAAACAATCAACCCAGGCCTCTCTAAAAAAACACAATCACCCATAAAGGCACCCTATAGAGGCCCAACCCTGAAAATAAGCTTGGATGGGCTCCCGTCCCCAACACAAGTGGGCACGCAGTCAAGAGGCACACACATGCACGCACGCACCGCCACACACACTTACATACAAGAAACAGTGGGTGCTGATATTGCTCTGCTTAATCTTAGCACCTTCCTGCCCCCTCCAGCCTACCCTCACCAGCAGCACCACCCCATCCACCCCTACTTTCATGACTGATGAGATCCCCAGCCACACACACACACACACACATCCAATGTCATGCTCAGAATAGTCTAATCATGTATATGTGATACTACAGGGACTGATATATCCATAGGACATTTCTGCTTTGCCTTGCACTCTCACATATATCTTAATATCTACATCAATAAGGATACCGTTGATTTCATTGCACCTCCGGCTGTACCATAATGTAATATCTAGAGCTATAACTTCAAGATACAATAAGGAAAAAGTAATTGATTGAAGAAGAAAAAGAGCTAAAAAAAAGGGAGAAGAGGAAAGTAAATGACCATCATAGTCAAAGAGGGAAGTCCATCAGAAAACAGACGCTTCACCATTAAAGCTTTTCCAATGGCCCCCTCTTTTGGCAAGACGTAGGAGATGAAACTCCAAGTACCTTAATCATTGTCTTTCCAGTACAACTTTTGGGACACACACAAGTAACAAGCCAGCAATCATACATCAAAGTCCTGGGAATTTTTGGTAGGCACGGCTAGAGTTGGTCATGCTGGTGGTGTGGAAGGCTCTGGGTTACCTGAAAGCCGGTGTTGCTTGGTGCTGACCCGGTTGGTGTTTTGCACAGTGCAGCAGAGGTGGAGCATGGCAAACATGGTGAGGATCATCACCACACTCTGGAATAGTAGGGTCAGCTCAAACTGCTTCCCTATCCTGCAGGGAAGGAGCCAAAATACAGGAGGAGCATGTTGCAATCACAATCCAGAATATACATACAACCATGAGTTGCAACTGCCAGCACATAAACTACCATCAAAAACGAACGAAATAAAGTGACCCTTGAAACAATTAAAGTAAACAATGAATTGAATCATTGTTAACAATCAACACATAATGGTTGTATCTATTCTATTCTATCCCTTTTTTATCATTGATTTCATCAGTGCCATATGCACTATGAGCTGCACAGACAGACCTTTTAAATATTACAATATACCATCATGAATGGAATCCACAGTGAATGCATTCAATTTCCTCCCAATCAGAAGAATGACCCGGGCTCCCTGATGTGTAAAACAATTTCAGAAGGAGCCTCGTGTGAATAGCACAGTATGGTGGCTATGATTAGCACCAGGCAGGATTATGCTATCATCCTATCTCACTCCTTCTGTGATTTTTTTACACCGATTCCATTAGCGTCTGACTGCCTGACTGATCGGAGGAAGGACTTTATAAATGACCTGAAAGAAAGAAAGAAAGAAAGAAACCTCAATTACAGAAATCCCTTTTCTAACTTCTCTTCCTTATTCCTGTCTGTTCCTACCTCTTCCACTCTTTGAAAAAAAACCTCCATAATCTCATGATTATTTTACTGGCCAATCAGAATTAAGTATTGAACAAAGCCGTGTAATAACACACAATAAGCCCCTTCAGGGTGATCAGGAGCCCTCAGTCTCGCCCTACATTATCCCCTACACATCATACCAATAACATACACTACACCGCACCATACCCTATAATTTGTTACATATACTTTCCCTCTCTTGCGTCCTCACCAGAAGAAGATGCGCAGTATGTTGGCTATGAGCAGCACCAGGCAGACCCTGGTGGAGAAGCCCTCGGTGTTGCTGCTCCTCTGGATCTCCTGGTACTGGGGTACGTAGGGCAGGGCCCCACCAAACACCATGACACAGGAGGCCAGCCACGTCAGCAGAGTCCAGAAGCCCTCCATCTCCTCCTCCTGGAGACCCACCTCTGCATCCATCACATAGACAGGGGCTCAGGGATGTTGAGGTAGTGTAAGGGTTGCACTTGGGGAGCAAGAAGGACACAGAGACAATAGGAGTTATGAGGCAAGCAGACCTCCTCACCAACAGGGTCTGAAATCACCACCCACCAAGCACCAGGTCAAATATGACTTTGGGAGATAAATCAAGAGGGGTTACCCGCCACACTGGCTGACTGTGAATATGTCAAATCAAGCAAAACAATGGCTCTGTATCAAACAGGCTCCTGATTGGCTGTACACTGGTTCTAAAGTGGCGCCCAAACTTCTGCAAACTTTTTCAATAAAAAACTATTTATATGAAATATATATATATCAATTATTTTGGCTAGTAAAAATTATTCACCACACACACACACACACGTGTGCACATGCATATGCACATATACACTCAGACACACACACTGAGGAATTACAGGCAGGGATGGATATCACACTTAAGGAGAAAGGAGTAGTGAAGAGTAGTTCAAAAAGTATTCAGATGCTCACGCAGAGATTCAAACCTTTTCCTTCATTCGTTAACTACA
>OOFE01016147.1:9075-29276 GCA_900323365.1 Monocentris japonica
GTTGTGCATTCCACGTTAATTTGATTCAGCATAAACTGGACCCTTGCATTAAGTTATGCCAGTGATTTGGTGCCTCTCTTCCCCTCTATAGAAGCTCTGCCAACACTCACTTATAATAACTGCTGAATTCACTAAAAAACCCCCGTCCTTAACATAGTACAGACCGCAAATATATCCCTCTCCCTGTTCTCATGATTCATTGACAATAAAGCTATTACTGCAAACTCAAGTCATCCCTGTCTTCTTTGTTACTGACTGTTCACTAATGGGCCGTTTAGCCCAGAGAAAGGCCATTTAGCCCCTTGTCATTAGTAAGTCATGAGCTTTGCATTAGAAACGGGGATGATTCATTGATGTGGTTGACCAAAGAACCTGCACAGACAAGGGATCAATAGACATGACAGGAGAGGCTTTGACTCAAGGGAGCCGAGGCTATTTACAGTAAGGCTCGGTGGGAGGGGGTGAAGGGAGGCTGCAGGCCAAGCTAGGGGTAAGTCTGCATGTATGGGCGTGTGCATGGGTGAGCATGTGTGGCTGTATGTGCATGTGTGCGAGAATGGTCCTATTGAATTAGCTCCCTGTTACCCTATGACCGACTGAGAATAGCAAAGCTCCTGCCCCTGGATAGTTTATTACCTACAATTATAGCCAGGCCATTTACAGATGCAATCCATCATCTGTTAGAGACCCTCGCACTCTGGGACCCTTTTGTCCAGGACATTATGAATTCAAGCATTCAGGCCGCCAAGTACTTCAGCTAATATTGTTAACAGAGCGATATTCACAGCTGACCTATTGCTTTTCAAAATAATAGTGGCTCTTTTTGTGTGTTTTCAGATGGACCTAAAGCTGCTCTTTATATCCACGTTGTTAGGAGTCTTTTGTTACAGCAGTGCTCAGAAAGGTAAGCTCTCATGCACCTACCTACACCTTGTTAAGCAGAATCAGCCTACATACAGCAGCAACATCAGTATTCTGCTCACTGACCGCACAGAACATGATGTAATTGCCTGATCTCGGCTCAAAGTCCTCTCTAGAGTGGACTTCTTTAGCCCAATGATGTCATTAACCAGAAGTGGAGCTCCATCTTAGCATCATGTAGCGTAGCACATAATGGAAAAGATGGAATATTCTGTCTCTGTCTCCAATTACCACTGAGCCACACAATGTTCCAGATGAACTGATGTGTAAACACGGGGGGCTTAACGGGCTGCTTACTTTGCTGGGGACTTTACTGTGCCACTGCTCTGCTCTCTCTGACTCTGGGCCTCCTCTTCTCTCTTTTGTTTTCCATCCAGAGGGTAACGAGTGCATCAATGCCAATGCCAAGTACTGCGGACAGTGCATCCAGGCTGGAGCCAAATGCGGCTGGTGCACAGACCCAGTATGTGGATCGTCGCAGTCAGCCGTATTCATTACTGAGAACTGCAGTATCATGCCATTAGTGATGCATTGAGTAGGCCTGCACTGACAATCAAAACTTATAGAGATAGTTTTGTAGTTTTAGTTAAGCATGTAGTTTGGGTTATTGCATAATGTGGATTGAGTAAAAGCCACTGATGCTGCAGGTATCTCCAACTGAGTCCTCAACATTTTAGGTTCAGTCTGTCCAGTTTGAGCTCGGCATTAATCCACACTTTGCCACCACCAGGACTTCCTGAAACAGGGCGAGACGGTGTCGGCCCGTTGTGACGAGCTGCAGTCTCTGAGGAAGAGAGGCTGTGCAGACTACATGATTGAGAACCCACGCGGAGGACAGAAGATCCTCAAGAACAAAATGGTGACGAATCGCAACAAGGGAGCAGATAAGCTAAAGCCAGAGGACATCACTCAGATCCAGCCCCAGAAACTGAGTCTCACCCTCCGATCTGGTGAGGAGCAGGGAAATAACATAGGAGAAATATCACTAAATACATATTACTACATTACTATTACCTTTGCCATTTTGGTGCTTTAGTTTGGATGGAATATTTACCACAATGACATAAAGCAAGTTAACTTTTCAACCTTTAGAGGGAAGCATCTTGCACAGTGAAGGGCACTACTGAGGCACAGCATTGTACACTTTGCTCTCACAGCACATGAACATCAGAGCCTGTAAATCCATGATCTGTATGTGTAGGTGAGCCCCAGTCTTTCAACTTGAAGTTCAAACGGGCGGAGGATTACCCCATTGACCTGTACTACTTGATGGACCTGTCCTATTCCATGAAGGATGATCTGGAGAACGTCAAGAACCTGGGAACCAGCCTGATGCTGGAGATGTCCAAGATCACCTCCGACTTCAGGATAGGTGAGGACACCAGCACATGTGTTTTATCCTGTCCCACCACAGATGATTTGGGAGGATGTCCTTCAACCAGGCGTAAGCACCCGTGACAGCAAAGCATCCACCCTGCTGAAGTGTCTTTAACCAAGAAACTGAATTCCTACCAGCTCCAGGGGCATTGTTCTTTAGCTGACCATATGCTCTGACCTTCCTGTAGAGGGAGCAAGTAAAAAGACACATTTCTTCTTGTGTATCATAAAAAATCTGCAATCAGTGATTCAATCAAATTTATTCAGTCTGCACATTTTAATGTTCACTTTGAGACGGACAAACTAAAGTAGTCAGAACTACCAATACTACCAATACTACCAATACTACCAATAAAACAACCAATACTCATTAAGTCTCTCTACCTCCTTGACAAAGTAACTTCAATTAAATTAAATTAAGCCACAGGAATCATGTACATTATCTTTCCTTTGTTTTTTCAAAGGCTTTGGCTCCTTCGTGGAGAAGACAGTCATGCCTTACATCAGCACCACCCCAGCCAAGCTGCTGAACCCTTGCACAGGCGACCAGAACTGCACCAGCCCTTTCAGCTACAAGAACGTCCTGAAGCTGACCAACGATGGCCAGAGGTTCAACACCCTGGTGGGCCAGCAGCACATCTCTGGAAACCTGGACTCTCCGGAGGGGGGCTTCGATGCAATCATGCAAGTGGCTGTGTGTGGGGTACGTAGGAAAAACATTACTACTGAATGACCCTATGGGAAATAAACACACTCAGGTTTACATTTCCAGTTAGCATTCCCACAATTATGGCACTATGCAGCGATACAACACCAATAAACAAGTTTATATAGTGATGTGTGAAAAGGGATTTAACGAGTCCTTGGCGTTTACAAGGAGATTTTTGGATCCAATGATATCAAAGGGTCAAGTGGTACATTCTGAACTGTTCATATACAGTACTCCATTAGTTTTACAGAGTTGGTACATGGCTGGCAGCATAAAACCTAGAGTTTATTTTTATGGCTAAGTTGAGGTTTGAGTGTCTCTTTCTCATTTCTCAGGAGCAGATTGGCTGGAGGAATGTGACTCGTCTGCTGGTGTTCTCCACCGACGCGGGCTTCCACTTTGCTGGGGATGGCAAGCTGGGCGGCATCGTACTGCCCAACGATGGCAAATGTCACTTGGAGAACAACATGTACACCATGAGCCACTACTATGTAAGAGGCCCATCATTGCTTATCTTTTTTTTTTTTAAGTTTTTAAGGGTTTCCATATGGGTGAGGGAAGCCAGGAACTCTTTCACCTGAGACTTTGTGGCAGATCTCTGAGGTGTAACTTTTCTCCTCTGTCTTCTCTTTAAGGACTACCCCTCTATTGCCCACCTGGTTCAGAAGCTGAGCGATAACAACATTCAGACCATCTTTGCAGTCACAGAAGAGTTCCAGCCTGTGTACAAAGTTAGTCTCACGCTCATCCTTACTCTTGCTGTCATTATCTCTCTTTTACTTCTTTGTTTGTATCGCTCCCTCTCCCTCCAGTTCCATATCAGTGTTTGATAAAAGTTCCTCTGTTATGTCTACACGCAGTATCCTTCAGAGCAATCTCATTCTTTCAGTTTTTGAATCCCATCTAAATCCAGCATGCCACAAAGCTAGAAATGATTAAAAATGTACATTTTGGGCTTTGCCACTTCACTGCTTTTCATTTGTGTACTGCGGCTGGAACAGCAGTCTATAAAAGTTAAGAGCATAGTATTTTTAATCCCTGCTCTGAATCACTGGGGTTCCAGAAATTACAGGATTTTCACTGACAAAGGTTTGTACTAAACTCTTTTCTCCATAGGAGCTGAAAAATCTGATACCAAAGTCTGCAGTGGGCACACTGTCTGCCAACTCTAGCAACGTGATCAACTTGATCATCAGTGCCTATAACGTACGTACTCTGCTGGGATGGTCTACTACTCTCAAGCACGCTCTTGAACATCTAGAATGAATTTATTTACTTATATCAACCACATTAAAGCATCCAGCGTTCTGGATGTGTTGGAAAGGAAACTATTTCAAAACACTTTTAAAGCTCAGCTAAGCCTTTGTATATTGTACACTGTCAAAATAAAAGCTACCAGCTGACATTCCGCTGGAGCATGTAAAAACATTCATGTTGCTATCTTTCTGTTTTTTGGCAGTCTCTCTCATCAGAGGTCATTCTGGAGAACAGCAAGCTGCCAGAGGGAGTTACCATAGCGTACACATCCCGCTGTAAGAGTGGACTGGTTAGTGAGGGCGAAAATGGACGGAAGTGCTCCAATATTTCCATTGGAGATGAGGTGGGAATTATTTTATTTTTGGTGTTTGTAGAATATGAATTCAAGGGGAATTACAAGTCCAATTTTTAGACCATGAAGTCTGTCAGTTGTCATGCAATGTCAGGTTTCTTTGCAAGTCAACTCTTATTACAGAACAGGTTAGCTGTACAATATGCAATACGTTTTTTTTAGCATATCTTCTAAACACAATTGGACTTAATGTCCCTTCACGATTCGTTCCATGTTGTCTTTTTTGTTGTACAACCCAACAATTAAATTCAATTCCAGGTAGCATTTAAAAGGTCTTGAAACGTTTTAAACTTCTTAAACCTGCAGGTGCCCTGATTTAAACTAGACCTGCGTTTAATCGGCACATGTTTGATTTAGGCTTCAACATTTAATCTTGTCGAGATTTAGAACTATTTTTTTGGAGATTTACACAGTGATCTGACAAGCTGCTCCAGTATTTCAGGTCTCTGAGCCCAGTTTGCTTGCTTCTCTGCTCGTTCCTAGGTGACGTTCAGCATCAGTGTGACGGTCAAGGGCTGTCCGAAGCAGGGGAAGTCTGAGACCATTAAGATTAAGCCCCTGGGCTTTACAGAGGAGGTGGAGATTACACTCAATTTCATCTGTGACTGTGGATGTCATAAGGACGGCATCAAGAACAGTAACCGCTGCCACTTTGGCAATGGGACATATGAATGTGGAGCCTGCAAGTAAGTCCTGTTTATGACCATTTTTACAAGCATTGTGGAAAAATACCCCATACACTGCAAAACATGAAAACATGTCCATCTCTGAATTCTGTTTCTCATATTCAGCCTTAAAATCTTATTTTTCTAAAAATAAGTTGAAAAATTCTTCCAGTGAGGGTGAGATCATTTCACTTGTTTCCAATGCAGTTCTCAGAAATTTTCAGGTGTCAGTTTCTTGAAACAGATTCTTACTATCAAGAAAATGACATTTGATTCAAGAAAGTAGATTTTTCACTCGTTTTAAGAAAACTACGATTTTAAGACTCATTACTAGACGTACTTACTTACTTACTAGTGTTTAGATGGATATTTTTTTCCTGTTTACATCATATTGTGAAACTTTGTGAATTTGTGTTTCTATTTTAGTGAAAAGGCACAGTAATGCTGCCAAAACCCACAGTGGCACAATCTCATCCGTCCTCCCTTCCCTTCCTCTGTTTAAGGTGTAACGAAGGACGTGTGGGCAGGCAGTGCGAATGCAGCAGCAACGACGTGGCTACGGAGGACATGGACCGGACGTGCCGTAAGGACAATGGCACCGACATCTGCAGCAACAACGGAGACTGTGTCTGTGGGACCTGCGAGTGCAAGAAGAGAGACAACCCCGAGGAGAGGTACAACGGCCAGTACTGCGAGTGCGACAACTTCAACTGTGACCGCTCTGGAAACAAGCTGTGTGGAGGTGATTATGTCAGCTCTGGAGATAAGAAAGGTTCAGTGTCCGATGATATTATTGAGTACTTATTGAGAGCCGTTGTTTGGAAGATGCACGAGATCTGAAGGTGAGCGCGTAGGCCTCCTTGCTGCAGTGGAGATGGGGTGAAACTGCTGCATGCGACTGTGATGATGTTTAGGACAGGAAAGCCTTGTTGAAGGATTCAGTTTCTTGTTTGGCGTAACTGCACAGAAACGCTTCTATTTCTGAAATATCACGTGATGGTTTGACATGTGGTATAATAACCAGTTTACCAATTAAATTACCAATCTGAGGTCTGAGCCGTGATGAAATTAGATTTTATTCAGATGCTTTTGTTGTTCGCCCTAACTGGAAGCGATGTGCCATCCTTGTTTGATGTTTTTTGCCAGGGCACGGACGCTGTGAATGCAGGGTTTGTATCTGCGACCCCATGTGGACCGGTAGCGCCTGTGACTGTTCACTAGACACCAGCACATGCCTGGCCAGCAACAAGCAGATCTGTAATGGAAGAGGGAAGTGTGAATGTGGCACCTGTAAGTGCACGGACCCCAAGTTCCAGGGTCCGACCTGTGAAACCTGCCCTACCTGCCCAGGAGTGTGTGCTGAACACAAGTGAGTCTTAAAGTCATTTTACTCATCGTGTGTACGTGTGCACACAAATTTTATTTTTACCACATACGTCTACACGCCTAGACACTACTTTTGTCTTGTACCCTCTTAATGCTGTAATCCATCATTTATTTTACATTATTTCTGCTGTCTTGAGACCGGACTCAAGACAGAGACCAGACTCAAGTGCTACAGCCCTGACTTGGAGTAAATATCGCGGCACATGACTAACAACAAGACTATGTTCCCTACAGAGAGTGCGTCCAGTGCCGTGCGTTCGGCACCGGTGAGAAGAAGGACACATGTGAGAGAGACTGCAGCTACTTCAATCTGATTAAGGTGAAGGACCGGGACAAGCTGCCCCAGCCCAATGACGCCACTTACCCAGTGATGCACTGTAAGGAGAGGGACGCCAACGACTGCTGGTTCTACTACACCTACGCTGTCAACAACAACACTGAGAAGGAGGTCCATGTGGTGGACACACTGGGTAAGCAGAGAGTCATGAATGGGGAGGCTGCTGGACCTGGGTGTGGAAAGGATTTTTGGTCTTAGTAACAGAGAAAGCATGGGAAATTACAGGTTGAGCGGCCGTCTCAGGACTGCGGTGGTTGGGTACTAAAAACGGGCCATTCACGTACAGTCACGTAATGTTATGTTATCCCCAGAGATATGTTATTTTTGCATCTGCGTTATTTCAAGCTAACTAAACACTTTGCTGTACCCTGCTCTGCTTCAGACTGCCCCGCTGGTCCTGACATCATTCCCATTGTGGCGGGCGTGGTCGCCGGCATCGTTCTGATTGGCTTAGCCCTGTTGCTCATCTGGAAGCTGCTGATGATCATCCACGACAGAAGAGAGTTCGCCAAGTTCGAGAAGGAGAAGATGAACGCTAAATGGGATACGGTGAGTGTCTGAGACGACAAAAATGAACCACCCCTGTGAAAGATAAGTAGGATAAATGTTTTTGTTGGATTTTTTTGGCAGTAGTTTGCATTCTCCCATTGTTGAGTAACGGAAATGTGGAAAACAGGTGCTGCTTGGCCGCTCTGTGCAAAGCTAACTACTGTAGAGAAATGAACTCCTGAAGATCATTTGTTGTTCTCAGCATCAGATGAGATCAGCAGACCTGTTGACATAATCATTGCCTCACTCCCCTTCTCAGTAGTCTCATAGCTGCAGAAATAGATTTAAGACGTCGCTTTTGAGATCTGCTCATAATAAAAGTCAAAATTTAGGAGACTTGGACTTTTTTGGGAATGTTGTGCGCCCTGAGCCTGAGCTCGCCCTTTTCCGGGGAGTGGCCACGGACCCTCCCCTTCCTGCCTCTTCTCGTCTTTAGAATCTCCAGCCAACATCAATATGACACAGTGCTGTTTTGCGTGATAACCGTATCTATGGTGTTTTGTCTCCACCTTGTGGTGAGTTTTTGCCACATCCGACTAGGGTTTCCTAACAAGATAAAAAAGGGCAAAGTAGTCTCAAAGCTCTTTGAGTGAATAAAGAGTGCAGAAACCTTGCTTCATTCAAGTGTATAAATGTTTCCTTCTTTTTCTTACCCTCTGTTTCCCACTCTGGCGAGCGTCCATCACCCCTGTTTGACTTTATCCATGCTTTTTTATCTCGTTATACAGCCTTTTTCATTCTGTTTCCTGTGCTGTTGTTCTTTTCTCCATGCTGAAAACTCTTCTGTCCTCGTTCTCTACCTGTAGCAAGAAAACCCCATATACAAGAGTCCTATCAATAAGTTCCAGAACCCAAACTATGGGCGTAAAGCTGCCGTCCTATAAGTTTGTATTCCTTTCCTCTCCACTTTCCTGCATGGGCTTTTTTTTTGTATGCACTTCCTGTTTTCACTCAGCTTCAGTTTCTACATTTGTTGACTTTCCCCTACAAAGAACGGGGGGCTGGATTAAGTAAACAAACTGATCCACAGGAAGAGGAGTATAGCATTCATAGTTTGAATAAAGAAATGCATGTGTGTGCTGTGATAAACATTGGAGTTGAAAGTCACAAAACCTGTTCCGCCTCCTGAGGCCACAAATGCCTTGCCTGGTGAGTGTGTTGTTTGATAAAACCGATATGAGGTCATATTTGTACCCTCCGATATTTGGCACATTCTGAAAATGGCATGTTGTGACTGTACCGAGTGCTACCTACTAGTGTCAGACGAATGCCAGTGGAGTGCTCACGACAACCTAAACCAACCTGTCAAGTGTTAAATGTTCTCTTGATGATCCAGATTTTGCTGTGTGGTTTTTCTAAATGTGTCAAGAAAAAAATGGTTGTTTTACCCATTATGAATGAATAAAAATGTGACACGCCTGTATGATTAACTGATCCAGAGCACTATGACTATAACTAAACTCATTCTGTGATTTTTGCCTTTCAGGGTGAAAATCCCATCTACAAGAGTGCCGTTACAACTGTGGTCAATCCCAAATATGAAGGAAAATGATGGCCTGTTGGTTTTCATTGAACACTGTTAGCAAGCATTTGACAACAACAGTATATAGATTTGAGGACATGAGAGGAATTTGTGGTTGAATTACGTAATTTCTTTTTGTCGCTTCATCATTATAATGTAACATTTGGCCACTGCATTTGTATTTTACTAACAGTTTTGATTTCTATGCATTCGTTGTATTTCAGATGTACAGTACATGTGTATATACTTTTAAGTTGCATATTTGCAAAAGATGATGAAATGAAGCTGTTTTTTTTCCTGCCACAGGACTGGTATGGGCAAAGGATTTTGCTTTTTTTACCAACACAATGTCTTCAATAAGGATATATGGTTGGATATATGTGGACAAGAATCTCTCTCTCTCTCTCTCTCTCTCTCTCTATTTCTGCCTCTCTCTTTCTCACACGCTTTGTTTTCTGTTTCTGTCTTCGGCTCTGTCTTGTTTTCTCTGTGCACTGACTTCTCTGACTTCTTGTGTATTTTGTGTGTTTCAGAGAGGACCTGAGTTAAATACATAACTTGTCAGCCATAGCACATTATATATGATGTGTCTATATGTAGAACAAACATACAATAGGAAGTATTGAATAATGTTTAACATTCACTTAAGAACAACAACTATGTTGATTCTCAATAGATTACACAGCGGTAAAGTTGTAAATTTAGTTGTAAACTGCAGCTTGGAAAAGTGAAAACATTTTAATTTGGTAAGAAACATACAATATTTAAAATTTAATTACACTTAATGAATACTGTTGTCCATCCTGAAGGATGAAAACATTGAAGAAGAAAATAATAAGAAGGGTAATATCAGTGTTAATTATTTCTAGCATTAATGTACTATCACATAGGGACTGTATACCACTTGTTTGAATGGTTAAATTGTGGAAATGTTGAACAATCAAAGGGTTTGTTTAGTAAGAAAATAAGTTGCAACTAAAATGAAGAGGTGTTTTATCTGATTTTATTACTCATTCTCAGGTCCTTTTCTGTGTCAAGCAAGCCAAATATATTGCATTGTTTTTTTCTGTCAGCCTGTTAAGTTGCAAATCGTGAACTCATTTGTGTAGGTCAATAGAAGATGTTTTGTTTGTTAAACTTTTCTAGATTGTAAGACTGAAACCATTTGTTCAAAGACATCACGTGAATCACCTCTGAAACGTTTTCACACTCAAATGCCTCTGAAGTACCACACACAGGCCTACACAGTATTGTTTTCAAAGTGCCTTTTTATTTCAATACCATGTTCTCTCCCAATGCTGTTTATGACATTATTTATTAAATAAAGTACAAAAAATGTGAGTGTATCTTTTTGTGGGGCTGAAAAATGGCTATGAGATCATTTTCTGGAAATATTTTCAGCACTATTGAATATGTTCAGGCCTGGATCTAGCCTGCTTCATCATAGTGGGTCGGAAACAGGAGTAAGGACACATTATAGCTGCGGGTGTGGGGGGGCATGCTCCCTAATGATGGCCTATTGATGATAATCAATAGGCCTTGGAAGACGGTGGGTGTGTAGCACTGCTAGTTACATCCTGGCTTGTTTGTAATTGGAGCATAGTAATTTCACCTCAATTACTTTTGTCCAGGCTAACCCCATACACATATTGTGCAAAAATCCCATTTCATCAAATAACTATTAACCCCATTAACTAAAATGGGCTAACACCGCTCTGATGAATCCAAATGCCTAATATATTTACCTTGTTTTTTCTGTAATGATCAAAGATAATTTATGTGTTCGTATGTATGTATCTATGTAATGTAACGTAACGTAACGTAACCGGAACTGCCTAAAAGTCCTACCGGATGTGGTTGGAATGTAGAATCTTAACAGGAAGCTGTCAAAGTATCTTTGCTTCAAGCTGTAAACAGGAGCACAAGTTATTTAAAAACGTCGCGTTAAACACAGTCTATTGTTTTGTATAGAGGTAGAACAACTACAGGAGGAAAATGGACGACGACGTATTAACGACGCTGAAAATATTGATAATTGGAGAAAGCGGCGTTGGAAAGTCCAGGTAAGATAAACTTACCTCGAAGTTGATGTCGTGGCTGGTTGCTAACAAAAAAGCTAGCTAGCTAGCCAGCCAGCCAGCCAGTCAGTCAGTGAGTGTTTGCGTAGCAGCTAACTAAGTAACGTTAGGTATAATCCTAATACGACGTTTAAAAAAAACGAAGACGACTATAGTTGTCTTCGTCCTATTGAATACCAAGTCTATGCTGTTTACCCAGTACATGCTTTACATTGTGCTGGCCATCTAGCTAACCTAAGCTAGCTAACTAGCTAGCTGGCAGTGCTAGCATGTGTGACCTCATCTTTGTTCGCGTTAGGGCTAAGTATGTGGAAGATGTTGCAATCGAGTGTCAATTTTGTCTCATGTCCTCGAGGTTGTTCTGCTACTTCTGACATTTAACTAAAATTACTATGCGCAGCTGTAGCAAATCTAGGCAAAGAAACAATGTTAAAACGAGTAGCTACAGTTCCTGGATTCTTGTGATAGATAATTTGACCCCCAGAACGAAGAACACTCCTTGTTCTGTTTCAGAAAGCAAATTCACTGCATCTCTAGAGCCTCCCTAAGTCCATTTCTTTCACACGCCATCACCAACACAACAGCAGATATCTTTATGGGTGGCTGTCTTAACTTCAATAGTATGAGATCAGTATGGGTAAGTTAGCTCCTTCTCCATTCACTGGCATGTTGGAAGACAAGACTCTCTGGAAGGCACTACCAAACTGCTTGATTTAGCCAACTTTTGGTAATTGTAGGTCCTTGTTAGTACCACCAATCAGTCTAATATGATGCAAAGTAGAATGTAATGTTGTTCTCAACGTCAGTCTGGCAGTCTCTATTCGGTGCCAGTGCCAACATGGAGCTTGGCCTGGTTTGCTAGTCTCCTTTATATCCATGACTGCGTACCAGACTGCATGAAAGAATGCTGATAGCCAGCCTGAGCCTTGAACCATCACATTGGTATCAAGTACAGCATGCCTTCCAGAATCATAGCACGGTACAAAGATAATGAGCCGGCCAATTTTGCGTCGTAGCAGCCCTTTGACAAGTGAACTGTCTGGCCAAATGAAATCATCTTTCAGTTGGCAGCCCACAGTTTCTTAAAATAACACACCATAAAATGTGACCCACAACAGGGTAGGCCTTTTGTATTCTTATTACAGGACTGGGCTATTCAACGTGATCAATAAGGGATGGAATGTTAAAGGGATTTGAGACTAACCTCCATTTTGGATCAGCCAAGCATTGACCTAGATAGATTTAAATGATAAATGTTGCACTAATCCATGGTCTTAAATCTTTCCACTGTATCAGTAGCAGTTGTAAATTCGCTTTTAATTCTATGACTGCTGCACATTCATGCCATTTTTGGATAATCCTTATTTAGATATTTATTGATGAATACATTCATTTTTAATCTTGATCTTGGACCTGTGTTTGTTTGAGTTGTTGGACAGAAACAACCTTTTTCCTTTGCACATTTTCCAGAACAGTGGTGGCAATTTTCTTGCTGTGATGGCATCCTGTTATGATTAAGCACTGAGTGCATGCCAACACCATAACATAGACATAGATGTTCTTATATTTACAGAAAACTGCAGAGTGTTTGGCCAGCTTAACTATAAACAACTAGCTAGTGCATCACACGGGCCAAGGCCAGTGTTTCCAAAAAGCAATTTTGTATATTGTTAAATAGGCTTTTGGTTAATACAATAAGCTAATTCAGAGTATGATTAGGTTCAAGCGGCATCATTTGAATCATCTTGGGTCGATTGTTCTATCATCAAGTAGGTATGCTGACTAGACTAATTTTTGAGCGAAGTACACATATTTCATTTCTTTCCCTGCAGTCTACAGAGGCCCTCAAATTATAGGCGAGATGTCTACCTGGCAAGGAATACACAGGTTTCATTTTACCTACACAAATGACCTATACAGAATAACTTGGCTGTCTCACAACATCGCTCATTGACTATGTAAACTTCAAACAGTGAGCACTCATCACGCCAGCATCCCTCTCGATGGGCCATGAGGAAAAATTAGAGCATTATGCTTGGTTTGGTTCAAGGGAAATGAGTGGCCTATCCACATCATCACCGCTGTGATTAAGGCCTTTGCACTTGATTAGTCACAGTTCACAAATGAACCCTGTCCTCCCGACCAAAATGAACCAGTGATGTCATCTGGAGCTTGTGTGTGTAATGTACGTGACGATGAAAGTGATCAATAGAACGAGACAGAGATACAGAATGAGATAGGCCTGGCGCCGCAGGGCTGGGAAGGACAGGCTATCTGGGCTAGGCAAATGGAAACCCGACACCAGGCCGAGAGCCTGCTAGAATAGCATTGTTTAAAGGGCCATTCTGCTGTTATTGTTGTTCTTTCTTAATCTAGCCTTAATCTAATTTCTTTTCTCCTCCTGTCTCTTTGTCAACAGCCTCCTCTTGAGATTCACAGATGACACATTTGATCCAGAGCAAGCAGCAACAATAGGTGAGTAACAGAGCTGCACTCTCCCTGTCTCCCAGCTCATGGGGTGTCGCAGCCTATTTATGCTGTCCAGGACAATGTTTGGGTGTCACAAGTTGGTTTTTAGAAATATAGGATAGTCACCATAAGCACTTGGCTATCAAGTTCAGTAACGTGACCATAAGCTGTTGTTCATTCTGCTCCCTAGTCCATAGGGCCTGTTGAGGCTGTTTGCAGTGACATCTGACTTTTTAACAGTAATTTTTGTTTTTAATGTGGGATATTCTGGTGAATCTGATGATATTGATATTGGCAGTCTTGTAGTCTCCATCAGGCAGACCTATCTATCTCCACACTTGGTTTCACATCCAGTCTGTCAGAGCCTCCCGTTATGAAAATACAGTTCCAACCTACAGATAGTCAGCCTTTTGTTTAGTTGTTACATACTGTGTTTCCTTTTGTAACTCAGGTCTACTGAGATAGAGGGTTTCATTTACGTACTAAAGTTATTACTGTCTATTCATATACTTGCTACCTATTGTAGTCACATCATGCTTATTGCTCAACACCACAACACATAATCTGATTGAACTGGAAAGGAAACCATACAGGTTTTGAGGTAAAGCCATTAAAATACTCATCAAGACTTTTACTGGAAACAAGGTGTCACAGAAGACACAGAAAATAAACCTTGATCATCAAAAACTTTCTCCTGGGGCAACATGACCCCTGGCCCTTATTTTATCTCTTTGGCTAGCAACTCAATGTACTTATGGAGACCCCTTATACATTTTATAGTGAAGTCAGCATCACTTTGGAGGGTGAGCATGGGAAGAGGGTAACCATCCAAAAACAATAATACCATTTCATAATAAGAAAAGTAAAATCCTCTCAACGGCACTATAAAGTTACTATCATGATTGATAGATTGATTGTCTTGTTTAACAGCTGAGTGTCCTATAAACTCACTTATCCCTCTTCCTACATGAGGATCTAAGTTGCATTATGGTTCATGACAGTCGAGCGTACCAGCAAACTGTAATTTCTTTTCCTTGGCCAGTAGCTTCTGTATGATATTGGCTGCATCATGTGGTCGGTAAAGTTAA
The DNA here is from genome assembly GCA_900323365.1 of Monocentris japonica. Lineage (NCBI taxonomy): Eukaryota > Metazoa > Chordata > Actinopteri > Trachichthyiformes > Monocentridae > Monocentris > Monocentris japonica. The sequence continues at coordinate 23,786 of OOFE01016147.1, forward strand.
GCCCTACTGAAAAAGAATCATTAAGTTTTTTATTTTAGAGATTGAAATGGCCATGGCTGTTTACATAAAAGTGGAGGTTAGGTTACCTGACAATGTTTCAGTCATGAGTTTTTCTTTTTTCTTCTTGTAACCCCTGAGAATAGGCTCAAGCACTGCAGCACACATCATGTGTCCATTGCACACTCCCTGCATATAATTTAAAACTGAAATTAAAGTCCAGTGCTTTTTTATAGTGGAATGAAAGCTAAGGTGAGATCACAGCCCACAAAATGTGGCCTGTTCAGACATCTGCCAAGAGAAGGCTGTGAGTCAGTGTCACCACTACATCACGCATCCGCAAACCCAACCAGCTATTTGATTTATTCTAAAGTTAATGGGGAGTGTGAAAAAAGCTCACAGCAGACCAGGCTATCCATGTCCTCTGGTGAAATGGTGACCTTAGCGGCACATTGTTTTGGCAAGTGGAGTTCCTTCCAGATCCTGGTGGATCTGCAAATGATATCAGAATTTTTTTTTAAGTGGTATTAAACATTTGATGCATCAAGGACACCCCCACTGTTTTTTCAGGTGGCCTTGGGGCTGTTACTACCCTAGTGGGCTAATGTTCGTTAAAGAATTTAACAACTCAAGATTAATGGTCCTATTGATAACTCTGGAGTCAGAGATTTTTTTTTCCTATACCCTACCTAATGTGATTCCGTGAAGCGCCTCTAGCTCACAATGCTGTCTTTGTTGAAACATCTACAAGCGCAGATTCCCAGAGAGCTTGGAGCAATAAAAACACATTTTTGCTTGGGGGTAGGCATGCATTGCTACTGTTTTACTTGGCCAACTGGAAATCTTTGCCAAACAGATGTCTTCACAGAAGTCTAGCCTCCCTCATTGACTCAAGTCCCCTCAGATTCGGAGCAGGAAAATCGCTTGTAATCTGGTATCTGTCTCACACAATCAGATTATTTTCTCCTTCGCCTCCTGAAGCAGTCAGGTTACTGAGGTTGTGTTTCTCAATTTGCTGCCTGCGACTTTAGTTTTCTCAATACATTGTCACATGAGCAGTGGCCCAAAGCCATCGATTCTGTTAGTTAATCACTGTTAGACGTCATGTTTTAGTCTCTTTAAGTCTACTTCCATAATAAAGCATGAGCAGCGCTGCCAGTTTCATAGTTTCATTTAGCATCCACAGAATCATTTCTATTGTACTTTTACGTAGAAACCAATGCAGAACGTCTTTGATTATAAAAGGTGAACAAAGAGAAACAACATAGCATAGACTTGAGGTGTAAGTCATCTTCACAATCGACACCTACTCTTGGTGTTTTGTGTGTGTGTTATAGTGTTCTCCATATACCTATAGCAGTAGTGCAGGGCTGTTTTGAGGTCAGTCATAAACAGGCTTGCCTGCAGTCATCAGCCAGCGTTGACTTCTAGTGGTAGTGGCATCTTGTTGTGTTGTGATATTGCAAACAGATGCTGCATGTTCTCTGGGAAAGGCCTGTCTGTTAATATGTAGTAAACACACTTGGCCTGTAGAGAGACAGAGAGAGAGAGAGAGAGAGATCCAGGAAAATGTTGTTTAGTGCAAACTCCTCTGCACATGACAGTATCTGAGCAGCCCTGCTGCAGTTGTTGTGATTAACTGTGTGTCTGTATGTATGTATGTGTGTGTGTGTGTGGTTCACATAGGTCATATATATCCTCTGCCTGTCCCCCCTGTCTTCATGTCCCGTTTTCCTCCTCTGTTTTGGCTCTGAACTGACCCCCTCCCCATTCCCAGATGTAAAAACAACCCCATCGCAAGTGTAAGTTTCCCTGGTAAATCTGTCAGTGCTTGCTAAAACTAGGGCCGAAATATCATCCAGATACTAGATGCTCTGCACACTGAGACACTGCGTGAGGCAATAGAGGAGATTTACTTGTTGAGGGCGATGAGGACAACACTGTTTTTTTTTTTTTTAATGTAAATGTCTGTTCTTTTGGAGCGAGGCAGGGATTTTTAAGGGTGAATCATGGCTCATCGTGAACAGGTGGTGTATTTATTTTTTTCACAATGTCATATTGGCTTCAGCTTAGCATATTAAACCACTCAGTCCCTATGTGGTGGATATAAATATGTAGTCACACCATCATTTAAACACAGGTCACGGGCCTGGCTTTGTGCCTGTCTTTGTGCCTGTCTTTGTGCCTGTCTGAATAGCTGGGGTTAGCGGAAGTTCGGGGACATTGTGTGGTATGTATGCTTTGACAATTCATCATCGATGACTATAGTCTGTCGTCATATTCTTGGCAGTAATTGGCCAAACCTGTAAGAGTCATCACATTTGGACTGGACTAGGATGAGGTAATCATGGCAGTATGAGTGACTGACTGGCCTGTGTGTCCTTTGCATGTCTAGGTGTTGACTTCAAAGTGAAGACCATCGCTGTGGACGGAAACAAGGCAAAGTTGGCAATATGGGTAAGTGACAAACTCAGACAATAAGTGCTGGTAGATTCAAACAATACTCATACACATAGCAAAAACATACAGTTGAGTTGTGTGGGTCTGGATTGTCAGTCAGAGCAGAGAGATCACCTATCAAACTGTCCCATGTCCCAACTAGCCTTTTACATTGTCATTCCCTCAAATCCCCAAAAGATGGCGCTGAAGTAACACCATTTTAGCCTGCACATGCCATTGGGGACAAATGGGATTCGGCCTCATTTTTTCAAAGTCCGCCTGCCCTGGTTTTTCTCCTGTTTGAGCCACTGGCTTTTCCGCTGAGCGTGTCCAGCAGGGCTGAGCTGGTTGTGTTTTGCAGGACACTGCAGGCCAAGAGCGCTTCCGAACCCTGACGCCTAGTTACTACCGCGGAGCCCAGGGAGTCATCCTGGGTAAGCCAAGCTGACGACACCATCATTATACAACCAGCTGTGTGTGTGTGTGCGTGTGCGTGCGCGCCTGCCTGTGCCTGTGCCCCCTTCACTACAGAGTCAGGCCCCTTGTTGTAAAGAGTGATGGTTTTTCATCCTGTGACCCATACACACACTCTTCTCTCTCTCTTTCTGGAAGTCAGTTTATTCTTTTAACTGAAGCCCCTCAAATGGACACGCATGCATGCACACACACACACACACAGGAACCAAGTTAATACTCTTACTACTAAAGCAGACATCCTCTGCAGCCCACGGCTTATGACCACTCTAATGGTATATGGAAACAGTAGGCGCCTTGCAGTAGCACTAGGGCTGGGAATCACAAGACAGCTCCCGAAATGATATTAACACGTCAACCATATTCTTCTTTTTTTATTTTATTCACTTTAATTTAACTTCTGTAATGAGTTAGGTCTATGCTTTTCATTAAATAATGCTCAAATACTTTATGAAACTTTTAACAACTCTTTCAATGACTTTATTCTCATGGGTAACATGTCACAAACCTGCATTAGGCAGCCTGTAATTTATAGCCTAGTACTGCAAATTGAAATATCAAAAGCATCGGTACAAGCTGATATTGTGTGTTGATACAGTTTGTACCTTATGCAGTGTTGTCCTATTGTTCTATCATGTATTTTGAGATGGAGAGAAAACAAAAGACACATTTCCTCCAATGACCCTCAGTCTCCAGCCTCGTTTTGTCAGATACAAAAGTGTGTGTGTGTGTGTGTGTTCGTGTTCGTGTTCGTGTTCTCTTTCATTCTGAGCATCCCTTACTCTTACCCTTTGTCACAGTGTATGATGTCACGCGACGGGAAACTTTCACCAAGCTGGACAACTGGCTCAACGAGCTGGAGACGTACTGTACAAGGAATGACCTTGTCAAAATGCTGGTGGGGAACAAAATAGATAAGGTGAGTGTGTTTACAATGTCTTTGTTCCCAGGTCTGTCACGGGGGGGTAGATGGTCTCTAGCAGGTAACAAGACTGTTTCATGACAGTGGAGCAACACATTCTGTTTTTCTGCATCCAGCTTGTCACACACAGGACATCTTGATATATTTTTGGCCTTGGGCTTTTTGGTTTGAGCTGTTATGACATATTTGTCAGCTACTAGTCATGGGATTTGGTCAACTGACTGATTTGTTCATTCGGCTGACAAATCTTTAAATTTGTATTTTCTTTCTCCCAAGGAATGCAATAATACAAAGGACCAGGTGTATTTATGTACATAGCAAACCTTTCTTATGATGCTGGAGATGTGCATCTATTTTTACAGAAACGTATAGCCTGCAGAACGAAAGAAGAATGAAAAAGAAATTGGCTGAAACTCTGAGTAATTACTCAATGAAGTGACTATGGCAGCCCCACTCTTATTTTCGGTCACGCTCCCTTTGCCAATATATCGGAATCAGCCCATGTGGATAAAAACGCCTGCTAAATAGTGCATTATAAATATATTGTGTGCTGTTCTTTCTCTGTGAGAGATCACTTTCCCTTTCTGCCCTGTGACGACCACAGTAGCTGACAGGTCTGCCGGGCAGACCTCATATAAGCCATTACCTCTCTTTTGTTTTAGGAAAACCACGAGCTAGACAGGAATGAAGGGCTGAAGTTTGCAAGAAAACATTCCATGCTTTTTATAGGTAAGTTGTGAGGATTCCCTGCTCTCAAAGACCTGCTGGGCATGAGTTATAGCAGATCATCATGCACGGGAAACTGCTTTTGAAATAACTATCATACTTGCAGAGGAATGCTTACATAGTTCTATTAATGAAACAGACTTCATCTGTCATCTTCCATGGATTCTCTGCTTTATCCCTGTACTTTTATGTTTCAGATTTGGAAAAGAGCACTTAAAGGAGTTGGCTAAATGACTAAATGTTATTGCTTTAAAAGCCCAGTATTTGTCTTCATCATCAAAAATGTTTAATTTGAAAAGGGTTTGTTGGAAATTGGAAGATCAGAGAGAAATTCTTCAACCTTTCCCAGCCGTTTCCTAAAATTATTCATTTTGATTTGGATTTCTAAATAAGATTTACACCGATCAGCCACAACATTAAAACCACTGACAGGTGAAGTGAATAACATCGACTATCTCGTTACAATGGCACCTGTCAAGGGGTGGGATATATTGGGAAGCAAGTGAACAGTCAGTTCTTGAAGTTTATGAGTTGGAAGCAGGAAAAATGGGCAAGCGTAAGGATCTGAGAGACTTTGACAAGGGCCAAATTGTGATGGCTAAACAACTGGGTCAGAGTATCTCCAAAACGACAGGTCTTGTGGGGTGTTCCCGGTATGCAGTGGTTAGTACCTACCAAAAGTGGTCCAAGGAAGGACAACGGGTGAACCGGCGACAGGGTCATGGGTGCCCAAGGCTCATTGATGCGCGTGGGGAATGAAGGCTAGCCCGTGTGGTCCGATCCCACAGATTGCTGGAAAAGTTCATGCTGGCTATGATAGAAATGTGTCAGAACACACAGTGCATCGCAGCTTGCTGCGTATGGGGCTGTGTAGCCACAGATCAGTCAGAGTGCCCATGCTGACCCCTGTCCACCGCCGAAAGTGCCTGCAAT
>OOFE01016150.1:6590-19512 GCA_900323365.1 Monocentris japonica
ACTAGAGAGTTGTTGGTTCAAATCCCGACTGGGAACCGAACGGAAACACGAGGCAGTTAACCCCAAACTACTCCAGTGGAGCAACAGTAGTGGTTGTACTGGTCAGCTTCCAGTCTGAATGTGTGGAGATGAATGAATGTGAGGCAGGGTGGGGCTGGAGCGCAAACCTTCCCTGGATAAATAAAGGTTAAGAATAGAGAGCCCTAGTGCACACCTTCCTCAGTAACTGATAACTTGTAACAGAGTTCAACACACAATCAGACATTTAGGTTTCCTGGACACCGAGACATTTCCTCAGGCTGCAAAAGTTTTAAACATTTCAATGTCAAACAAGATCTGTGGAAGACGTGTTACTCAACAGTTGCTGTGCTGCCAGGTGTCGCTGTCCAGCCGTGTGGAGAGACTATTTCAGAGCAGCTTCCCCCAGACTCCCATCCCCCTGGTGGGGGAGGAGGTGGCGTCCCTGAAGACCCTCCTGGGGCCTCCAGAGGAGAGGCCACAGCCAGGACAGGAGGACAGGACGTTGCCACGCAATGGGTGAGTCTGTCAGGGCGTCTGCAGGTCCTTGAAAAGTCTTAAATACAGTTGTTAGTGGTCTTATTGATACAGAACAGGCTTATTAGTCCACTATGGAAGACATGTTTTGTTCTTTCTCTTTCCTGCCCATTTATAGTTTCACAACTTTGTTAGCTATGTTCAAACGGAAATAGACCGGCATTTGCCAGTTTTGTTTCTTTATCTTGTTTTTAAATGAAATTCATTTTCAGGAAGCATCAAATAGCTCTTAAAGTCTTGACCCCGTGGTCTGTGCCTCCTCCTTCACCTCCTCATGGTCTCACCATTGTAAACATGGAAGCTATTTAGGAGATGTTTACGTCATCGGCATCCCAGAAAAACCTCCTTACCTTTTAGTTGAGTCTGTTACTGCAAGTGACCTCAGGCATCTGTTATCAAACCCCCAAAGGTTCAAATGAAACTCTGAAGATGACAATTACTCTTAAAACCCAAAAGGGTGAGTTTTTCCCCCACAGATCACTCTCCTATTTCCTGTCCACCTTGATGACGTCTCAAATCTGAGCCGTGGTTTTCTGTTTTCCTGTTTTGGGGGTTGATGATCATTATGATGAGCCAGACTAACAACAGGGAATGTTAGAGTGGTAGTCAGGGTGGGAAACAACCTCTTCTGTCTACCGGCCACAGGCAGCTTCATCCCCAAATTCACCAGCCTCTTCGCCTCTTCCAGTGGGTCCATTTTATTGACCAGCTAGATGTTTAGAATACAGGAGGACTCCAGATGATCTCTGACCGTTTGGTTGGTGCTTGGTAGTCACCTCCACCCTGGTAGTGCTGCCTTGACATAACACACGTTAGATATTTCTGTCTACAGATTCTAATGTAGACAGTTTGTACTTATTCACTTCCTGTTGTTTCCCTGCTGTTTTTAAGCCTTGTATGCTGTGTAAATGTACTTCTGTTTGTATTGCCTGTTTATGTCTGGCTGCACAATAGTTTTCTCTTTGTGAGATCATGAAGATTACCTTGACCTTGACCTTGAATGTACTCTCTCATCGGTCGGTCCAGGGCTGTGCGGGGGGGCGTATGGAGGCAGCTTGAGGACATCCATGAGGCGTTTGGCCTCAGACACCAGTGGGGGGGTTCCCACTGCAACAAAACACTACTCTGCTCCCTTGGCATCGACATCCGAAACATCGTAAGTCCCTTTGGACCCACTCTTTCCCTCCTTACGTAACAATACACTTAAATAATAGAAAGAAATGTTTTGCTTGTTTTATTCAGACAATAAAACAATGATAGATACGAGCCAACAGAAAATATGTCATAGATGTTGATGAAATATAGTGAGAATGACGCAGGTAAAATCAGCTCATGCACCAGGGTGTCTGCTGGACCCTTAAAAAGTCTTATAACATCTAAATTTAAGTCCTTCAAAAGTATCAAAAGCACCTTGATGTTCTGGTCATCTTCCTCTGGCCCCTTTAAGAGAAGACATATTCCCGTGACCTTGTGGAGGAGGCGGTGTATTGACACGCAGAACTATCCATGTAGACCGCGTCTTCAGTAGTTATGACCCCTCCTACAGAGGAAAACAACATGTCCTCAGAGGGGCGACACCTCCGACCCCAAGGTCCAGGCTAAAGACCAGAGGTGACCGGGCCTTGTGCTGTCCAGGCTTTTCAAGGCCTTGTCTGAGGAGCTCAGGCTGGTGTCATCTGTTGAGTCACTTCTTAAAACACATTTATATCGGCTGGTTTATATTTAGTAGTTTTAACATTTATTATTCCTGCGTTTTTGACCAACACCAGTTAACGCAACACAGCGGGACTTGGTCCTGATTGGCTCCCTCACTAAAGACTTCCTGAAATCCGTAATCCAGTATTGTGATGACTTGGTCTTCACATCCATTCAATTGAACTAATTCAATTCAACTTTGAACTAAACTACAAAACATCATGAGGAACATTATTCTCATCCTGAGCCATAATACATTTGAAAACAATCATGTATCATTTTATTGTGTGTAAAGAACTTTCTATCTGTTTTCAACAGTTCATCAGTATCTTAGTTCAGTAGTTAGTTAGTTCAGTATCTTATCAGAAGATTCAGTCCATAATACGGGTAATATTTTTGTTAAAGCTGCACTTATCAGCCTAAATCACAAAGTGGGGCTGCAAACTGAAAAGCAAAGTCCCAGCGGTCCCTGAACATCATCAGTGAGGCTCCGCCCAGAGAAAGCTGGACTCACCAGTGTTAGATCTTCTCCTCTCTCGTCCCTTTGGTTCCCTTTGGTGTGAAGCATCACAGACCGGCCGGGCTGGTAAACATGAGCTGCTGTGTTGATGTTTACTGACATCAACTTCTAGGGTTTCTGACCGTTTTCAAACGGTTACCTCTCACTGCCATTCGGAGCTGCAAACACAAAGTTTCCTAGTGCAGCTTTAAGCAAAAAAGTTACCTTCCTTTAAAAAAAAAAAACACCATCATATGTTTGATTCTGTTTTAATCTTTGTTAGTTTGTTGTTTTTTCAAAATATCTCTGGAACAAATACAGTTCATGACCTTCACTTGATAGTAGGGAAGCTGTGTGCCGTAGCCGAGGTTTCTCACCTGCTGCTTGAATATCCTCAGCTGTTCACAGGACAGAAGAAGCAGCCGGTCATCGTCCCGATGTACGCTGCCAGCCTGGTGAGTCGCCGCCTCCCCGTCAGTCAGCCCAGACCTTCATCACTGGACTGCACCAAGTCAACAGATTGTCTTTTAGGGCTGCACAGTTAATCGTGTGCTATGTCATATAGCGATTTTAGAACCACAATCAATAACCGTACAGTTTTGTCTCATCGGTAAGACTGAAGCATTTCATTTCATTAGGAACGCCTGCTGTGGTTGTAACTGACAGCTGTTGTCAGTGTGCATCACTGGATGTTCTCTGTTAATTCTTATGGATGAGAGCAACAATGTGGTCATAAACACATTACAGTGAGCAAGAACATTGGTATCTTCATCTAACGTTTGTCAAAGCCATGTGGAGAACGTGTGTGATGTTATAATGTGTTATTTTCATTTTCAAGTGCAAATACATTATAAAACTTGTTCTGGTTTAATTCCCTTAAGTCATGTGAAAAGTAAACAAATGCAAAAATCAAATTAGTGGTTACAGATGAGATCACCAACCTCCTGTCTGTCTGTCTTGAAGGGGATGCTGGAACCGACCAAAGAGCCAATGAAACCCATCTCTGCAGCTGAGATGATTGCCTCCATAGCACAAGCGCCTCCAGTGGGTCCAGAGAAAAGCTCCTGTCCCCCAGACACGGTCCAGGTGGGACTCCACTCACTAGCAGCTACATGCTACCTTCAGGTCATTTCAGCAGCACTGCACTACATAGTCAAGGGGTGCCTCAAAAGAATAACACCGCTTGGCTGAAAAATACTACGAAGAATCCAAAATTACACCATTGATAACTTCATCTTCATTGAGACCAAAGCCAAATACAGAATCCAACCGTGACACCTGTTGGCCAAAAGTGGCATTACAGGCAATGAGCAGATTTGGGATCATGATTGTGAGTCAAGTAATATTGGTACATGGTTACAGCTAGCTGACATTAACACTAATATCAGCGAGCCCTGTCTGAAGAGCATGTAACCCAAGGTATTTCTCCATGCCGTTGCAAACCTTTTCTCTGCCGTCTTTTCTGTATTGAAGCACTGGCAGCCTTCAAGCAACAAAGGACATAAATCAGTCCCTCCAGGATGTTGCGGTCTTGCAATCGCAAGAATTGACGCAAGTTCAACTAATTGCTGCAACAGAATGAAATAACGATAAAACAGAAACTTTGACAAAATCAAATTAAGGCTTCAGGTTTTCTGTGACAGATTATCTCACTCAGGCAATTTCCCCTTGTTTTTCATACTGTAAGAGAATGAACAGCAGCAAATGGTTTCAGCACTATAACAGGTTAGGTCCGGTTGGCTGGTGAAATGGTGAAAGTAGCAGGTGATTTTGGGATGGATCAACCTCTGAGGATGGTGGATTACGTCCTTATTTTATCCTTTAATATAGTTAGTATGATGACAGCATGTGTTTGTGTAACTCGTCCTGAGGGAATTTGCACTAACTCAGTTGTTTCTCCACTCTGTGTTCCTGGCTGGTCCAGCAGGAGGCGCTCCCACCCGTCCAATTTGACTGGAGCAGCAGTGGCCTTACGAACCCCCTGGATGGTAGGTCCCTCCCTCCTTTACCTCCTTCCCTCCTCCCTTACTTCCTCCACTTGTCTCTGGTTTCCTCAGGTCCTCCTCTCTTTCTGTTTCGTCCTCACGCTTCGTCTCACCAGTCCATCCTGCTCACCTTGTTAAGAACTCATGAATCAGACAAACTTCACCAACCAGGTTCACCGCGTGCCTGCAGGTCCTGGGAAGTCTTCAAATGTCTTAAAGTATATGATCTAAACTAAAGGCCATAAATGGACTTGAATCCAGTTGTGGAGGTCCTTCGCTCTTCTTTCGTTCAGGAAGCAGTCCAGTCATGCAGATCATATTCAGTCTACAGTTGTTTTCGTTTTCACGTTTTTTCAAATGTGAAATTGGTTTTGTTTTTCATTCTGGCATCAAAAAGATCTTAAAAAGTCTTAAATTTAAGTTGATGAAACTTAAATGTTTCACCAGAACAGAATCAAAGATCAAGGGCTTCTTTCTAGACCGCCGATCAACAATCATACAGGAGAAATCCATTGGAGCTAGACCAGAATGCAATGCAGTAGCAAGATCGACCAGAATGCAATGCAGTAGCAAGATAGACCAGAATGCAATGCAGTAGCCAAGATAGACCAGAATGCTATGCAGTAGCGAAGATAGACCAAGATGCAATGCAGTAGCTAGACGGACCAGAATGCAATGCAGTAGCTGAGCTAGGCCAGGATGCTGTCAAAAAGCATTCTGGGACATGTTGTAAATCGCTCACTGAAGTAGAAGTAGAGGAGGCAGGTTGAGGGAAAGTGGGACACCAATGAAATGTATTGAACATCCCAGACTGATGAGATCCGACGTTGTCAAAGTATCTGAGGTGGATTTCTCACCTGTCGGGCGTCAATGAAACCAAACAACACTTTTATTTTATATTTTATATTATTTTATACTCTTATTCAACCACATGTTCATCACGCTGTAGAAATCAAGGAGCTCTAATACTTTGTTAACATTTCTCTGCTAGTTTTCCTCTCTGACCACTCACCCGGCTGCATGTCTCTCTGGTTGGTTTCTTCCCTCTGTCTCTCTCTCTCTCTCCCTCTCCTCTGTGTTTGTCAACCTTGGCCGCCCCCCTGGGCCTGCTGACCATGCTGGCTGCAGCGAGCGGAGGCTCCTCTCTGTTAAACCTGGATTTCTTTGGCCCCGTGGAGGACTCTGGCTCCACCAGCTCCCCCTCCATCCCAGGTCAGCAGCTGCTCACGGGCTTCTCCTCTTCACCTCCTCTTCGCTACTTCTCTTCATCTTAAACTTAACCTCTGGTCTCTACAATTCCCACATAACCCTCTTCTGTGGGAGAATCCAAATCTAACACAAGTTTCCCAACTGTAGTCTGTGATTTTGAGTGATTTTGAGTTCCCTTAACGCAGGGGGTTTCACTTCCCCTGAAGTTTAGATGCTACTGGTTTGAGTAGAGCAGTGTAACAGGCAGCCAATCAGGAGCCTGTTTGATACAGAGGCGGGAACAGGCGAGACCACAGACTCAGTATAACCGAGACGTTCAAAAAGTTAGCGTCCAGTGTGGCGCTGACGCTTATTGATTCATCCGCCAAAGACACGTTACTGGTATCAGGATGTTGGCGGGTGGGAATGCTGGGATTCCCTCTGGACTGTAATGTTTTGTTCTCTCTCCAGGCGTGGACCCGGAGCTGTACGAGTTGACGACGGCCAAGCTGGACCTCAGCAGCTCCGGCAGTCGAGTGGCAGATGCCTTTGCCCGCCTGATGTCTACCATGGAGAAGACCAGCACCTCCACCAGGTCAGAGGTCAAAGGGCAGGGTGCTGCAGAATAACAGGCCTGGGCAATAGAGAAGATACGACCAGGCTGGATGTGTGTCTGTTACATGGGAAAGCAGAAAATTCAAACCCCAGGAATCGAGTTTGATTGTCACTTTAAATCATTGAATCACAAGTCACAATTATATTAGTAACTTCAGACATTTTCCTTATTTTTATGAAGAAGGAAAAACAATTAGTTTGTCACAGGACCTCAGAGTGGCAATAATAATACCCACTCGTCGTCAGAGAGACGCCAAGCACCTTTCACTGAAACCTGAGCTGGCATCTGATTCCAGCTGCCATTTTTGTTCGTCTCAACATCAAAGCTGGGAAAGACATTGAGCAAATTGTGCAGATCCCAGTGTGAACACTAGGTGGAGCCGTTTCTACAGACCTCATTCGCTCGGTAACCTGGTGGGCGGAGCCAGAGTAGGAAGAGCTGGAGGGCATAGATCAGGTTTCATGGGTTTTTAGGGGTTTTCTCTTTTGTAGGAGTTCAGCTGTTTTGGCAGCAGATGACTGATTTCTCTGTGGGTCCTCCAGTGGGTCCTCCAGTGGGTCCTCCAGTGGGTCCACTGAGTCCACTACCAACTGATGATTGGTTTTTGATCAATGATGAAAACAAACAGTTGATTCTTCTCAGTCAATAATACATTATCTACTGATACAAATCAACATTTTTAGATCTTTGAGAAATGATGGTATGAAATATATCTGAATGTCTTCAGGTTTTCATTTATAACATGGATGCTCCTGATACAGTGCAGTAACTAGAACCAGGTCCTCTACAGGACATATGTCATGTATTTTCTCATTTTGGTATATTTTGATACTGTACATATTTCATTGTTTCTCGTGTCTCCTGTACTACTGCTGTAATTCATAATTTCATACTTTTCACTCACAGATTTCTGCTTCTAGTGTTATAATCGGAGGTTATGTTATGTTTAACATCCCCTCATTTCCTTTATTCTCTCTGATATTCTCTATTTTCTTTACTGTTTCCTGTCATCAACTCAGTTTCCCTACAGGGATCAATACAGCTTCATGTCTTTTCTTACCTTCTACATATAGATATGTGTATGTGGAGGTGGTTTGTTGGATGTGACCTGGTTTCTAACTTGTTGTTTATTTTCTTTTGCTCCTCTTGATGGACAGGAAGCCGAGGAAGGAGGAGAACCTGAGCGAGGAGGCGGCCAAGGTGATCGCAGGCCTGCCGGACCTGTCCTTCATGCAGGCCAAGGTGCTGATGTTTCCCACCACGCTGACGCCGCTGGGCTCCCAACCCACGCCAGACTGAAACCCCGCCTTCTGTCCAGCTGTGACCCCGCCTCCTCCTGTGACCCCGCCTCCTGTCCTCCCTGACCCTGCTTCATATCCTCCCCCCCAACACTGTTTACTCCTGTGACCTCCCTGGCCCCACCCATCTTTTCCTCTCCCTCTCTCTTAATCAAACCTTTGTCTTTTTTCTTGCTTCCATGTCGTGGCTTCGGTCCTCCTCCCCCTTTCATAGCTTTTATTTGCGCTTTTGATTTTTCAATTTTTAATGTTTTTTTTTAATTTTTTTTTTTTTAAATCAAGCAAAGCATTTATCCATCATGGGAAACTGCTTGGACATGGGTGGGGGGGTGAAGAGGAGGAGGAGGAGGAGGTCAGCCGACGACCTGCACATTTAGTGGTATAACTCAGCAGAGGATCAGATAATTTATAGAGGAAAGTTTAGCAGGTGTGACGTTCATGTTTAGGGGAATCAACATGTATATAATCAGGGACAAAAAGTTTCTTTTCCCGCTGTTTTTTTTTTTTCTTTTGTTTTTTTAAAATTCTGACATGTTTGGAAGATGATTTTACGTCGCTCTGTGGTGAGAATGTGTTCATGTCTGTCTCTGTGAAGGAAAACGAAACACCGGCTGACGTTCTTTGAGCGAGGGCCGAACAAAGTGAAGTGGACTACATGACGAGTATGAACGTTTCTATACTTCTATAATATATATATGGACTTGAAACCACACTGCCTGCAGAATCCAGCTGAATGTTCCCCTTGTTGTGTTAAAGCCTTAGTTTTTATTGGTTGGTTCAGTCAGCGTAGCTTTTATCCTGAACCTTTCTTTAACCCACGGCTGCAAAGCGCTGTCCTCACCGTAGGTTTTTTTTTTTTACTTAAATATCTACACCTCTCTCCTCCCCCACGTCGGCGCAGTCCACCCATACTCATGAGAATGGATGAGGACAGGGAACCAACCTGCTAGAGATGCTCCAGCCGCTGTGGCCGGTGTACAAAGAAAAGCTTCCTGTCCTGTTCGTACAGTATAGTAATAGTTTCTTGTTTTCTTCTAGTGGGTGGGGCGTTCAGAACGGGACATGTTGGTAAAAACCACTGAAACTCTTGTTACACATTCTCAACAGTGAAGGTCAACTCACATCACAAGGGAATTTAGGGACCAATTTCTGCCCCCATGTGTTCGGCTGTTCCTCAAAGTGCTTTCTGTTGTCCCGGCTCTCATCCGCTTGACTTTGTGTTTTGCTATTTTTTTTGGTTCTACTACTGTCAGCCCCGTCTCCCAGGAGGATTTTGCACATTGTAAAGATGAAATGGATGTAATCATAGTTCACTGTGGCTTTAGACTGTGTACAGTTAAACTATGGACTGTAAAATGTACGGGAAAATTCCTATGGAAAAAAACTGAATCACTTGAAGAGCCTGTCAAAAGGTTAACGTGCATGCCCGGGTTCTTTTGAGACTATAAGTGTGTAAATTTTACTTTTAGTGTACACAAGAAATTAAAATAATTTAAGAGAAAAGCTCGCGGTCGGCTTCTTCTTCCTGTACCGTTCAGATCCAGCGGCAGGCAGCACGTCGGCGCCCCCGAGTGGCGGTGGTAGGTAACTAAGGATTTCAAGGTCAACGAACCGCTCAGACCTAAATGTCTTCTCAGTGTTTCTCGAGCCTCGCTGCCGTTTAGGAAACACAAAAATCAGATTTTAACAATGCCTTCACGAAATGTGTTTGATTGTCTATCAATATATCTAAAATATGGAAAGAAATAAGAGGATAAAGATATTTTCATTTCCATTTATTGTAGAAAATAAAATTACAAAAGTGTCATCCCATCAGAGTTGAATCCTCATTTTAGACATTCAAATATAATTTTCAGAAAAAGTAATATATTGCATAGGACAAGGCACAGATTCAAAGTTGGGCTGACCCTCGCCACACATTTCATCCCAATAATGTCCGATGCAGAGATGCAATAAAAAAATAAAACCGGCTACAGTGATGCTACAAACCACAACCAGAAGACAACTGAGCATTTGGTTTGATAAAAAAATAGCTGGTTCTGCTTTCTCCATTCAACCAGCCTGAGCACATTTATTCTCAGGATGGAAACGGTTACAAGTTCAGCCCAAAGGAGTAAAAAGCATCTTAATTCATATTTTAAACCACAAGGATAATAAATGACTGAAAGAGGAACTTGGCTCGAGAACCTCCGTCTGGAGCCGGTTTCTCAAAACCTTTCTGATAGGATTCAGTAATCACACTGGATTAAATCTGAATTGGACTTTTCCAAAACTGGTAAATAAGATTCTGATGGTTCAGGTAATCCAAGCCTACCTGGAATCAAAGGCAGATATTACAAGAGTTTTGATGCCAAAAATCAGGATAACCTCAATCCCACTGGAAAGAAGGATTTTGACATGAAAGGCTTCATACAGAAGAGATTGTGAGCACGTGGTGAAAATAAAGCCTGTACATCTTGAAAACAGATTAAAAATAGTGTGTAATGTTGAATGAACAAAACCTTCAGAACAGTCTCATAGCAGCTGCTCTGTCTTTAAAAGGGTCCTTGAAGTACTGAGTGAAAGCAGTTTGCAGAGAAACAGGAAGTTCTGAGTGAGCACTGATACTCCTACAGATAAATGAATACAAGTACACGCGCGCACACACACACACACACGCGTTGTGGCAGGTTGAATCGAGGCTGAAATGCTAAAATATGACGTAGATTTCATAAAGATTTCCACCAAAAATGACCTTTAAGTTGTTATCCTGTAAAAAAACAGGATAAAAGACAAAATGTTTTGCGTTTTCAACAATCAATATGCTTCAATATTTTCATTTTGCACATGAAACAACCTAAAGGTCATTTTTGGATACATGTTCTGTACAAATGAAATATTAGTGTCAGAGTTACAATAAATATTTGTACACTAGAGCTGAGAGACAATAAATAACTTTGTCAGAAATAAACCATTGAAAGCGTTCGGTGTGTGAATGTTCGCACTGAACACAAGAGGAGATGAACGCTCGTATCTCCACCGTCAGCTCAAAACCACGAACCTCCAAAAAGTGTTGAGTTGAAGAGAAGCCTACATTTTATT
The DNA here is from genome assembly GCA_900323365.1 of Monocentris japonica. NCBI lineage: Eukaryota > Metazoa > Chordata > Actinopteri > Trachichthyiformes > Monocentridae > Monocentris > Monocentris japonica. Next base: position 17,508 of record OOFE01016150.1, read on the forward strand.
TATTCCTTTTTTTAGATATCTTGTTTTTACCCAGCAGATTGGAGTTTTAGCTCTACGAGCGTTTCTCAGAGGCAGAAATCTCATTGGTTGAGTTAAACCTCAGTGGGCGGAGCCAAAGAACCAGTTTTTCTGACTTAGCAACGTTAGCCTGAAGCCCAGTGAAAAAGACAAGAGGTTAGAGAGCAGCTAGCTAATATTATGAAGCTTAGTGCTCTGCTGCTAACAATCTAGCCATACTGAGTTATCTAGGTTAGCTAGTTAGCCTAGCTGAACTTCCAAGCTCAAAATAGCCATACTAGCCTGCAGCTAGCTAGGTTAGCTAGTTCCAAGACCATGGAAAAAAGTCCTCGTCATTCACATCTATATGTTGACCAGTTTCTTCTTTGCCATTCAAATTGGCCAGCTAGCTAACTTGCATCCCGCATAAAAACTGTGGTCCTTTGGCTCCGCCCACTGACGTTGAACTCAACCAATGAGATTATTTCTGCCTCTGAGACAACAGAGATCGATAGATGAACCAACTCTAGTGTTCAGTAACCAACTCAATGTAGTCAGATTCAAAAGTGCTGCAACCCACAAAGTCGAATTCCTCAATATCAAATCAATAGAAACATAATAGAATAATAAAAACAAACTGGTGGTTTTGACTTGTCCGCTGTGATTCGTGTTACCCTGACTGAGGAAATACAAGTAACCACGTTTTGAAAGAAGAAATGTTATTCCTCATAAAACTGGAAAATTTGAAGAGTTTCATTCCAAAATGCGATAGACACCATTTGAAAAAATTGAAAAATCTACTCTTAGAAAACGAACAAAAATGAAAACCCTTTTGCAGACGAGGTTATCGAGATGATGAATGATGAACTTCAGGTAACCAGGATGAGATATAGCATTTTGGAATAGAACTCTTCATTCATATTGCTGGCTGATGAACAACAACAAACCGTTAGAGGTACAAAGGCTCTGTCATTTTTTAAAACGCATCATCTGGAAAAACTCGTATAGACAGTAGTCTCTGGTTTCTTACAAATCCTGGACAGCGGTAGAAAACTGGCTAGCACTTTACAACCTGGGTGTTGATCTACGGAGAAGTACTGGCAGCACAATAATACTGCAGTCTAACAGATAATCTACTGACAATAGTGTAACTAAAGTCTGATGTTTATACACTTGTGTAGTTAAACCTTGACAAGTACATTATTTCTTAGGTAGACTTTCAGTAAGTGCTACTGTACTATTGTGTGCTTCCAATACTTCCCACAGGTTAAAGGTGCTCTGTGTAGCATTTTGAGACATCAATACACCATTGTCCCATCACTATGAATGAAATGAGACCACAGTGGAGACGACTGGTAGCCTCTATCTCACCAGTGGTATTGTTACTAGTGTTTCTCCACATTAAGACTACATTTCCCATAAGACCTGTGGCTTCCTACCCTCCCCCCAGCGTCTTTGTCTTTCCTGAAGAGGATCAACATGGTGGAAGTGATTTCTCCATCTTCCTTTCTCTCCTTCCTCCATCTGCCGTTGCCAGAATCTCTTTAGCTTTAGCTCTGTTAGCACTGGAAGAACAGCGCCCTCTTCCTGTTTTGTGCCGTAAAGCAATCCAGCAGATTTCCCTCCAAATCGACCTGGTGGCCACAATGTAAGATGTAGAGTAGAAGCTGGTAGAGGCTGACAGGCTGCTAGAGGCTGACAGGCTGGTAGAGACTGACAGGCTGGTAGAGGCTGACAGACTGCTAGAGGCTGGTAGAGACTGGTAGAGGCTGACAGGCTGCTAGAGGCTGACAGACTGCTAGAGGCTGGTAGAGGCTGGTAGAGGCTGGTAGAGACTGAGAGGCTGGTAGAGGCTGACAGGCTGGTAGAGGCTGGTAGAGGCTGACAGGCTGGTAGAGGCTGGTAGAAGCTGTAGAGGCTGACAGGCTGGTAGAGGCTGACAGGCTGGTAGAGGCTGGTAGAGGCTGACAGGCTGGTATAGGCTGGCAGGTTGCTAGAGGCTGGTAGA
>OOFE01016152.1:0-15567 GCA_900323365.1 Monocentris japonica
ACGCTCTCTTGCTCACACAGTCACACACAGGTTAAAAAGGCTCGGCTGCAATCAGCCTTAATTGGCCGCAGCCGCTAGCCTTCCCACTCCCTCCCCCTAGTCCGCCACACACTATTACACCAGAATGAGCACCTATTGTATATAGAAAGCTGGTTTTGATGTTCCGAGGAAAAGGAAGTGTGGGTTAGAGCAGGTATATCATTGGGGTTAGGTGAAGTGGACACCTGCCATCACAGTTCTTGGATGATTGTCCACTTTAAGGACTAGAACAGGTCTAGCCAGAGTGTACTCATTATTAAATGCCACTCTTTTCTCTCAAAACACAATTTCTGTGACAACTTTTTCTTTCTCATTCTCAGAGTGGATGTATCACTAAGCCTAGAGTCTCAAATGAATGAAAGGTTGCACTGCCCCTGGCCTGGAATGCCCCAGTGGGCCCTGCTGTGAATTTTGAAAAGTGAATTCAAATCAGCTTGAAAGTTACATTGAATAAGAGCCTTTGTAAGAGGGGCTCAAGATTCGGTTGCGATGTGATGAAGTCATCCACCCACACAGGGCACATGTCACGTACGTGTACGTGGAGAACCACGTACAGGAGAAGTTATGGATAACAAGAAGCGTCAACATTTGAAGAAACAACAAGTGGTGAATGAAGGCCGGTAGACCCTCCTGTGTATGTCGTAGCCGGTTACCACTACACTACGCTGCCACTACACAGTGAGGAGAGAACTGAAACACAATGCCATCAGCTCTTTAGATGAGCAAGGTTGTGATGCGTGAAGCACAAGGTTTCCTGAACATATCGATTCTATTACTTTTATTTATTTTTATTATGATTTCTCTGTTCATCATATGGATATTGAGGAAAGTCACTTGACATTTTTTTGTAGGTTCTTATTAGACAGCTTAAGCATTTTTATTAGTGTTCACCAATAAGTTAAAAGAAAAAAAATCATTAAACATCAATTATAACAATAATAAATTGGGCTAATCCTGTCATAGCATAAGGTATCCCTTATGTGAAATTGTAAAGGCAAAGGCAATCATCTTTTATTAAATCAAAGTAAGAGATCCCAGCCACTTACAAAGATCCCTGCTGGGAACAAATGAAATGATGAATTCATGCTGCCAAACTTAAGGGCCTGTCCTGGTCCTCTTAGAGGTGGATAAATGAATTAAATATAGATTTAAAAAGCTAAAGAGTGCCTGAACTGGGACAGTGTTATGTTAGTCGATGCAAAAAGTTGTGTCTATAAAAGCATGAAGTTGGAATAGCAGAGGTATGGGCATTAGCTGCAATTAGCAACTGTTATGAAGTGCTTTACAAAGAAAAAAACTGCTAAAAGTTATCAGTTAACAGCAAGATTGTACATCACAAAATAAAAGTAATCAATAAAATCAAAAATCAACTGGAAGCCAGTGTAAGTTGGTTAAAATGGGAGTAATATGATCTCTCCTCTTGGTTCTACTTTAGCTCCTGTAAGCTGCTGCCTTCTGCCCTAGTTGCAGACGAGACAAGAGTTTTCCGTTTCCGAGGTAAGAATACAGGGATGACTGCAAGATGAAATAAGTGCATGAATGATTTTTTTCCATGTCTGAAAAAGGACAGAAATGACCTGATCCTAGATATATTTAGCTGATAGAAAACAAGACTGAACAACTCTTTGGACGTGAATTTTGCGAAGTTACATTAGGCGGGCCAGACATAACAACCTCAGATTTATCATAATTTAGGTGAAGAAAGTTTTGAGACAGTTTTGAGACATCCAACATTTAGGGCTCTATTTTCGTGACAGAGTGTGGTTTTGCGCCGGTGAAGTGACATTTTGGTCGGGTGCACACAGTAAGGGGCATGTCAGTAACAATCAAGCGGCACAGTGCAATTTTGCTGTTAAGGATCAGGGGGATATGCGCTTCTGTGGCATGCCTGCTCAGACCACATCAAAAGTGCATAGTGCAAAGTGCAGGCATGTTCTATGCTATTCTTTGTGCGCACATGAACAGATCCTCTTCAAAGCCTTACCAATGCTTTTTGTGGATGATATTTTGGCAAATTTGACTTATAAATATATATATCCCGCAAGCAGGTAAAAATAAGTATCTAAATATTTACACGTGGCTGTGGTGTCAATGATTGTCATCCAACATAGAACTATTAGTATGTGCTATGACACACAGAGAACAACATTGAAGGAAATTTGAACATCTCCATTCTTCATAAAAGGTTTACTGATTGGTTAACTAGGCCATATATTCACTCGTGGCGATTCTGCAGCTCCTGCACAAGAACAGCAGTTTGCTCTTGGGAGAAGCTTTTGTGGTGGAGCCGCTCTGGACTGTTCTCTTCCATCCCCAAATTTTCGGAGCGCCGTGGTGCAGAGCGCACTGCTTTTAAAGGGAAGGACAAGAGGTGATTTGATACGTTGCAATTGAAGCCAGGCCTTACCGCACCTATTGATAATGCATTCTTCCTAATCTAACTCCGTTTCCAACTGTGCTGCAGGTGCGTCGCGTGCCTCCGGCCACAAACTTATCAGAAATCAATCACCACGTCCTGTGTGCTCGTGCCATGCACCTTTGACTGCACTTCAGTGCTGTGTGCCATTACCCAAGGCAACAGAGAACTGTCTGTCCGAGAGATGTGATATTAACCAGTTAAGAGCAGCAATAAAGATATTGTGATCAACTGTGTCAAAAGCTGGACTGAGGTCGAGCAGAACTAGAAGAGAACTCTCACCAGCATCATACCAGAAGATCATTTGGGACTCTACCTAAGTAAAGCAGACTCTGCGCCATGTTTACAACAGAAACTAGATTGGAATTTTGCAAATAAATCATTTCTGCTCATGTAATCGGGTAATTGATTGTAAAACAACGTTCTCTAATACTTTAGACAGAAATGGAAGTTTAGAAATAGGCCAGGTTAGGCTTTTTAATTAGACTGGACAAGTGCATGTTTGAAATATGATTGTACACAGCCAGTGGCCAGTGGGCTGTTTATAATTGAAAGAATGTTAGGGCACACAGTTACAATGACCTCTTTTAAGAGTCTAGTTGGGAATTGTGTCTAGAGGACATGATGAGCATGTCATATGAGATATAGTCTCGAAAAAGTATTTCGGCTGGAATTTACTTGAAGACAATCAAAAACGTCTCACAATCTTCTCGAGAGTGATCAGTATCACTAATCACTGGATCCTTAACAAGTCGATCAATGGTACAATGGTACATAGAACTCTCGGATTATGGTGGCTTCCACAAATAAGGTTGAAAAAATACTCTGACATCAATTCCTTCATAGGTATGTAAAAAGCATTGAGTTTCATTCGTTCTTCCGTATCTGTTCGGCTTTCTTGCACTTTCTCTTTATATTACAGGTGTGCTCTTTCAGCTATGGGGAACTTTTATGACTTTGTTTTCTTTCGGTTTTTTACAGGAGCAACTTTAGAGGAGCCAAGTAGATGGAGTCACAGTTCTCCACTAGACCCCTCTGTGACAAGAGGGTAGACTATCTGTGACAGAATCAGAGCCCAGTTGATTAAAACCATTTTCTTTGCGGTGGATAAGTTTTTCACATGGGTCTGGATGCAGTTTGGCAAGATCTTTGCAGGTGGACGCCAATAAATGTTAAAAACAATACCAATATCTCCTTAGTCTCTTAAGTTGTTAACATAAGGCTAAAGGTCATTACAAGATAAAGTGTATGATTTGAGTTTATGAGTTGGTCCTGAGACAGATTGTGTAAGATTAATGGATTCAATTAAATTGAACAGTTATTATTGAACAGAGTATTTTTTGATATTAAGATAATACCTAGTCAGTATCGGACAGATCAGAGATAAAAAAAAAAAAAAAAATTGAGCGATATATCAGTGCACATAAAATAGTGTTTTTTGTTCAAACAAAAAATTAAAAATTCAAAAGATGGGAATTTCCCAAATGACAAAGGGTGACATTTAAAATGATTCCTATGGATGGCAACTACTCCAACGCCACAGCCAGTAAGTCTTGGTTTCGGAAATTATGAATTTAACCGTGTTTCAGTCAACATGAGGAAGTTAAGACCATCAGACGAAATAAAAGCATTACAAGACTTAGTGTTCAGGGACCTAACATTTAGAAGATCAAACTTGACATTAACAGCCAGGATTACCATTGAGCACTGCATTCAAGTTTGGGGTTTTTTCCAGTGAGGGGATGGCTGTCAAAGATTTACGCAGAGTATAGATAATGGACATATCTCAGGATGTCCACTGCAAGTGCAAAACTGCAAGTGAGTCAGTGGGGACCATGCAAAGCAGCTCCACAGGGCCATTGTCCTTGTGAGTGACTGAGCAATGTGCAGGCAGCAATCCAAGCCCATACTGTAAGGGGCCTGAGACATATGGCTCATCCGTTTTCTCTCTTTCATGACGCCAAGGCATGTAAAATCTCTTCCCATCGAGACAGCCACCCAGCTGCAACAAGCTCTGCAGAACGAGAGGTAAAGATGCACCCGTCTCTCTAGTGCACGTACCACGGGCACCAAGCAACGTAAAAAACGCTAACCATTCCCTTCGCTCAAATTTCCATTTGTTAAAACTAGCAAGCCACATGATTTTCTGCAAAGGTGGTGGCCACCTATTTGCTTACACGGAGCTAGACGTGGCACCATATTGGAAGTAATTGCACTGTTCGGTTCGATCAGTGAATCATGTCTTGTGCCCTCATGAAAATATGTTCCTGCAATTTCTATCTCAGGCCAGTTTTCAGGAAATTACTTTCATTTACTTTAGTATAATTGAATATTACCCATTTTGGCCCTTGAGTCCTGGAAATGATAGGCTAGGTACCCAGCAGGAAAGTGAAGGCAGAATGATATGAAAATGTTTCATAAAGATATTCAATCCCCTTTCAGAAAGATTGGGGTTGGGCTTGGGCAAAAGAGAAAGCGAGAGAGAGAGAGAGAGAGAGAGAGAGAGAGGGGCTTAGGGCTTGGCTAGGGCAATGGAGAGATAAGGAAATATGATATGTACATTTCAGTGAAATGGAGCTTAACCAGTAGAGAATTCAGACTAAAGCACAGCATCATGGGATAGCTCCCAAAGTGGTTCCAAAGCGTCCACAGTCTCTAAGGTTTTCAGACAAGGCAAAAAGAATATAACCAGATATCTCAAGTTCTTTTGATTTAACTTAGCAGAAACTTAATCATCCCCAAAACTACACTTCAGTAGTTGAGTTGAATCTGAGTATTTGAAAATGTGAAAAATATCCAACTACTATTTGCAATGGAAATTCACTTCATCTCATAGGTGCTGCAGGTGGATTTAAGTTTAACATGGGGATTGTGCGCAGGTATGTTTTTGTGCTATAGCAAGGATGGGTACCATCCCCATAGAATAGAATAACCATTATTTATGTGAGGAGTTTTGAGCTACCTTAGGGGTTTAAAAGTTGGGCTTGGGTCAGAATGGTAGGGATGAATGCGTCTCTACTTGTCCAGACTGCACGGCTCTGTGACGCAACCTCTGAATCAACTCAGTGGACAAAACTTTCAGTGAGTCAGACATGTGTGGAGACTGTGAATCAGACTCTGGAGAGTGTGGCAAAATAAGCGTGTGAGATAACAAAAAAAATTGAGATTTTACAATAATCGAGGGTCAGGCAGGGCACGCTTTGTTGGCAGAACTATAAAAGAACATCTGAATTCAAAAAGACTTTCCTTTCACTGTGTCTCTCTCCTCTTCAGCTGATACGGCTGTGAATGAAAACTGTCGGCAGCGCTTGGAACAAAATGTGCAGCCACAAAGTTTCGTCAACGAAATGAATGCTCCATAGTCTCAATGTTATTTGTCACGTTTGAACCTTTGAAGACCATCTTGCCACATGTTCCCATTCACGCTGGAGGCCTTGAGATGCAATCTGTGTAAACCTTTTGTTGACGTCGTCCATCACTTTTGGCATCCCAAAAAATAATCTCAGAGAGAGACAGTTAGTCTATGGACTGCACTTGTCAAACTTAAACTCTCTCTCTCGCTCGCTCTCTCTCGCTCTCTTTATGTCTTTGAGCAGAAAGAAGGATTTTTTTATTTGCTTTCTGCCTTTGAATCCTCCAGCAAGGCCTCGAATGCCAAAGGAACACTTTTAATTCATCAGCGGGGGACACTGAAGGCTGTTCTGGATCATTGGACAGACAGCGTCTGAAGTCTGATGTCTGAAAGACAGAGAGAGAGAGAGAAAGAGGAAGAGAGCGAGGGAGAGCGAGGGAGAACGAGAGAGCGGAGGAAAAGGGAGTGACTGGGTAATTTAAAAAGTCGCCCTGATAGAATGAATAAAGGACTCTGCAGACAGTAAAGTACAAAGACCTCCACCATTTAATTATCAAGTAATTGTAAAGTCCATAACAACAGAGACCTGAAAAGGGGAGACAAGGGAAGAAGGACTGCTCCATGAAAATGTAATTAGCAGAATATCATTTCGCTTTACTTTCAGCCACTGTAGAGTTTAATGGGACAAAGTTAAAAAAACAAAAAACAGACAAGTTCCTTTAAGATGAAACTGAATGCAGTGTCACAGTTTAGATCTTCAGTGACTCAGATCAATATGTAATTACCTCTGGGAGGCAGAAACACAGTTTCCCTCCATCTCTTTACTCTCTCTTTAACCCCTTTTTATTTCCAGGGAGAGTTGGCGGAAACAAAACGACAATGATCTGGGGCAACAGGTGGATTTCAATTAAGCATCTGGAACAGCTGCTGTATGTGTTACTGTCTCTCACCCATGATGAATCAGCTGGTGACAGTGGTGGCCTGAAGGTAAGGTTTCCCAAAGTAAACTGGTGAATGGGAGGTGACAAACACTTTCCTCACTTTCAACAACTACAGTCATTCAGTGGCTCAAATGCAGAGCTCAGGTATCTGTACTGTAACTCTTCCTACATTGCCATCATGTTGGAGAAATTACCACGTGGGGAAAATCATGGAGCCATTTTTTCTGGGTTAAGTCTGCATTCACTCCCTTCATTTTTTGCTGTGTTTCCCATGCTGGCCTACCAAAACTTACTATAGCCGACCCGTGGTCGCTAACCCCGCCCCCTAGCGATTCTGACCACACTCTCTGCTCAGAAGTGGAATTTGCATGATCCTTTTTGCTGCCAAACGGCGATCCAGGGGTCATTGTATTTCTCGGTCTCTTCGTCTGAACACACATTGTGTGTGACAGCAAATAATCAAACCAGCTACTGGTCTTGGAAGCTCATGACAGCGCTGTCCGCCGCTGAGCTTCCAGAATAAACAGCTGCTCTGGCCTGATTGTGTCCTGTCAACGTGGGACTGAAAGCTACATACTTCGTCTATAGTGTGTCCAAGATGACAGTCTCCCCCAATGGACATATACTGTGCATTCGCTCGTTCATTTCATTGTTCGTTTCAAAGATAGGCAGACAAAGGGGAGAGAGTGCAAGCGGAGAAGCTTTACCAGCTCAATAATGTAAGAATGGATTTTGAGGGATACAAAATTAATAATGAGAAAGATGCTTCTGGATTTATCTAATTTGACCCACGAGGGAGGATGTTTCTTCGCTGGGTTGCTTGTACTCCATTCGAGTACAAGCCACTCAACAAGTAGTGTCAACAGTGTCGCAGTCACTGGAAATTAATTTTTTTAGGAAACAATGTGTACTTCCTGGACAATACCACCAAAGTCTTGATGTGCAAGTTACTAACACATTTCTTGATGGATTTACTGCTTTGAGGTAAAAACACACAGCGGCTTATAGAGGTCATGGGAGGAAAGCAATTCCTTGATTATGGCCCTTTTGCTCCATTATTTATAGACAATTCCAACATAAAGGCAGTTCGTAGTTTTCACATACTGTGTATTTTTGTATCAAGAGGTCATCCAAATCTAAAAAAATGATATGTCCCAATTCTGTGAAAAACTGGTATCAAGGCTCTTTTTGCTTTACTTAAGCAACATTATATATGTCATTGAAAACACGATGCAATTTGTTTTTATTCCTCATCATTTCTGGGCGGCCTAAACCCAGGTGACTTAAAATATTCCACAAACACAAAAAAAAAGTTTCCTTTGTGACACATTTCCGTTTGCATCAAATAAGGTTACTGCAGTCGCAAATCTATAAATAATCCACAACTTTTGTCAGCGTTGTTTGGAGTTATCGGAGGGGTCTCCCCCACCTCTCTCTCTTTCTCTCTCTCTCTCTCGCTCTGTTTTTCTTTCACATGTCAAATAACATGACATCCAAACACTCAACATGAACCACAATCTCTCTTCAGATCTTTCTCTGAACGACTGAACTTTGACTTATAAGACGCAAGACGCATTACTCTTTTTTTTTTTTTTTTTTTTTTCTTTTCATGAGTCGCTCTTGAAAAGTGACACAGCGGAGGCATGGAAAGGGAAGGGAAGAGTCATTTTATGCTAGTAGACTCTCCTGGGAAAAGGTTTCATGGTGACCTCTCTATCACTTGGGAGGGAACAATACAAGCATGAGTCACAAGGTAAAAAAAAAACTCTCTCTTTCTAAAACCACCACATTACCAGTAAAAAAAAATAGTCTAAATATTGTTTGTCGAACTACATATGGGTGATACACCATGACATATTTGACAAAACCATATTAATTATTGATCACATCCGTCAAAATAAGTGTGTCAGTGGCGCCGGAACCAAGAAAGCTCGTGCACAAGAAGCCAGAAAATGCATTGCTGACACCGAAAGCACACGTTGATGCCGTCGCTCAGACTTAGAGAGATTCCCTACAGTTTTTTGTTCATTTTTGTTTTGTTTTTTTTATTATTTGGCAGGCTGATTGTTTACTTTCAGAGAAAAACAGATATGCTGAGTTTGTGAGGGTTTATTTGTGCTCCAAGAAAATGGAAAGATTGGGGAAGATATGAATCAATATTCATATTCTCTACAGGGGAGGCAGTTCGAGAACGCGGCGTGTGGAATTCAAGCACGTAACCGCAGCAAAGCTAAGGTTGGCGAGTTTATCCATCCCATATCCTACATATGTTTGCTGATTGTCTATTTGTGAAATATTAAATATGATTTTTCAGCTTATAGAATCGACCGGCGCAGAGCTACACAGCTACAGTACAGCTATATGCTGTGGCTAATGATATGGCCGTGTCCTTTAAAAGGATATTTACTTCAGTTTGGTAGACAATTTGAACTTTTTTTTGGCTCCGTGCCTTGTATTTCCGATATTAAGTCAGATCTTCTTTCATCTTGAAATACCTCATTGTGTGTAGCAGTTGAGCAGTAAAGCAGGAAACCAGAAGGCCTTGGGCAGCCCGTATTGGTCGGTGATGCACTTGCCTAGTCCAAAAATCATCCCTCTATCTCTATAAAGTGCAGTGAATTACTGTGATGTGGACTTCAGTTTTGTCTTTGTCCATGGTAATGTTTTCAAGAGGTATTTTTAGTCGTTCAAAGCTATTACAGCAAAAAAAAGAAAAATAATCTGTAACCTAAGAGCAACAAATATCCTTTCAGCACGTCTCAAGGACTTTTAATAATGTAATAATATAGTAATAAGGGGCTGTATGGAGGTAATCTTCCATACAGCCCTTCATCATAGTGCAGATTGTGTAAAATCCATGTTTCTAGGGCAAAGGAGTCTTCACTTTGGTTGAGCTTTCCATCTAGGCCATCAGGGAGTCCACTAGGGGCAAGCAAAAATCGTGATTCCAGATACACAGACAGACCGATAGGAAACACACACACATACAAGCTTGGGTCCAGTATGAAGCAAGTGAGTCAGTCCACCTAGGGGATAGCTTTAGCCACCAGCCACCAGCCCCCAAATCCACCGACTGATCCAGTGCCCAGACTGTCAGGCCCTGCCCAGCCGCTTCACAATCTTTCAACCTTCACTAGCCTCTGTGAAGCCCACAGTGCTTCACACTGTGTCTGTAAAATGAATACAGGGGAAAAACCTGAAAAAGAGCTTGGTCTTTTTTTTTTCCTCTTTCCCTGCTTAGAGTATTAAGACTCTGTCATACACATAAATAGAAAAAAACACATGCATGGATTTGCACCCTCAGAGACCGTAATGGAAAGTCAGTGGAATGTGCATAAAGTAATCAACACTGAACCCCAAAGGTAGAATGAAACATGACAAAGGCAGCATTTGGTGGGAAATCACACTGCTTAATGAAAAAAAAAATTGCTGAAATTGTTTTTTGGCACCTAAAGCTTTTTGAGATTCAACAAATCAAAGCTTTTTGCTGGGCCCCAGCTGTTGGAACATGGAATATTGGGCCATGTAACCGTTGCTAATTGTTGGGAAAATGAAGTTGTTGAGTTTGTTGACAGCAGACGAAAGTTACTTTTTCTTCATTTCTCCTGTTTTCTGGCCAGACGGAAGCATCAAGGACGCCGACGTGTTGAGAGTCGAGACCACTGAAAACTGAAAGACGTTGATGTCATTATGAAGGCGATTTGGTGCAAGAAATAAGGAGGAAACCGGCTTGCTGAATTGATCTGTACATGCTGATATTCTCACTTGTGTTTTTTGAATATACTGTAATTATCTTCACTATTTAAATAGAGGGCAAATGGTTCCTCTAGTGACTTGGAAATCCATTATTGCCTAGCTAATTGGCTTGGCAAGCCTCGCCCCCTCCTTCCCTTGCTTGTTCTCTCAGAGATTAAAATCCAGCCCAAACAAAATGTAAAATCTTATTTGAGCAGTGCACGGCACACAACGTGCATGGATGAATTTTGCCCCCAATGAAGCAGTATGAAATAGTTCATCATCTTGCTTACAAAAGATATATTTTTGATCCAGGGGCTCGAAGATATTCATATCAAGCTCTGTGGTTGTGTTTTACTCTATAACTCTCTTTTTCTGTCTCTTTCTTTCTCACTCACTCATAATATCAGCAAAGATCACTGTCATTTTGGATTGTTGATTTGATTTCTGTCCTAGATTATTGCAGACAAGCATTTTTTATGATAGTAAGGGTTTCCACACCGGCATGGTTTGTGTGGAGTGCAGAAACAAAGACAAAAATTGCACACAGGGATCATTTGTAATCAAGGTTTTATTTTCTATGTTTTAAACTCACATTCTCTGATGTCACTTTCAGACTTTTTTACACGTGTAGATGAATAGGGGGGGAAACAACATGTGACCTAGGATACACCTCTTTGTCCTTTTGCTGTTTTCTGCCCTAAGGGGCTTCCATGAAGTGACAAGGAGGTGGTGCTTATTTCGATTTCCTGGAAGCTCTTCAGAGCAGTGTGCAACTCACCAAAACAGAGCTTGTGACTTGATTGGTAGATTGTTCATTTATCTAATGCCGCGTTCCCTTTCGCTTTCCCGCACACGGATGCATCACAAAGCTCCATAAAAACTGAAACTTCTTTGACTTTCAAGAGAATACAACTCAAGTGGTCCTGGCTGCCTCACCTGCCAGCAGCACCCAATGTATAGAGTATTTCACCTGCCGCAGCCATCACTTGTTTTTCATTGTGGGAGGAAGCATCCTCCTTTCCCTATTGCCACCAGCATCAAGGGCTCCCATGAGCACATGATCCACTCCCATTCCCCCAGGCTATGTACATGGCTTGGGGGGGAGCGGTAAGATCATATCCACAACAATCTAATGAAGTTGTCTAAATGTAATATATCGGTTAATATCCCTGATCGAAATGTGGACGTGACCCCATTTACACCCTAACATTAATGTCCCAACACAGGTAAAAGATGTGTCTGGATGAGTTTAGATAGGGCGGGGAACCATATTTCAACGCAGATATAAAGATCAAGTCAAGAACTTTATTTGTCACATACGCATACAGCTCTTATAGAGGCAGTTTAGAAACAATCAGATGCTAGTCCCTCTGGGGTTTATTTACATTTATGTTTAAACATTTGCTTGGACCCAGCCACAATCTTCATGCATTTTCAACCTGCATTGGAATTTCATTGCCAGGTGACTATCCCTGGCTTGGAGAGCAAGTTTTTCCCTGTGACAGGGTATGCTTGCTTTGCTGTGATTCAACTCATATCCATAACACATCCATTTACTCGGTGGTGGTGACGGTGTTGTTTTTTCCCCTCTTCTCCCTTCTCTGTCATGCCAAATTCTTACAAATGGCGCTTGCAAACCAAGCAATTTCAGACAGCACACCGCTACCGAGTTGGTGCTGTAGTATTTGCAGGTAATTTATCAGAGTGGGAATGTAAGCCCTGTAACCCTTTTTATATTAATCATGTACCAAGTACCCTTCTGTAGAGCTGCAGAACGTGTAACTTTAGCAAATAATCATTTATCTATCTATCTAAAACTTTAAAACACTCTGAAGAAAGTCCAGCTATAAAGCAGAGTTAAAAGCCTTCATGCACACTGACTGCAGTCAAATGGGTGGACTTGGTTGCGGTTCGCTGCTTTTGTTCCTCTGCACAGGGAGCTAATAAGTCAGTCCCATTCACTCCTTCATACGGTGAGGATGCACTTATCGCATTGTCAGCAGCTCTTTTCATTTAAGCCCCTGGTAAGTTTGCATGTTACCGATTCAACATTTTTAAATTACCTCGCTTGCCTGGCTCGAGCCAAGTCGCGGGGAAAAAACAAAGGGAGGACCTCCCTGTGCAACCCTCTTCCTGCTTTGACCATCAATCACGGCTGTCAGAACAGCTGTGCTCTCGGTCTTTGGTGGGAACCCACACCGGAGCTCTACGTTACCGGAGCTGTGATGAATGCAGAGGCCTCAACTCTGATGCCTTTGATTAGAAGCCTCGCCATCGACAGGTTAACATTGCAACGGAAGCCAATGTCCTAAATCTGATAGTCTTTAAACAAAAATCGAAAGTCCTCTATAGTAGCAAGGACCCCTTTTTTTATTTATATATCAACCATTAAAGCAAAGAGTGTTTTTGTTGAGAAAATTAGGCTTGACATGACAAAGACATAGTTTAAAGTGGTAATCCACAAGAACTATGTCTCTTTGGCTGCTGCTGCAAACATAAAACGCATCACTTCCTGTGCAGCGGAAGAGATCGATGTAATCGTGTAAATATCACATTAATTTAGCAGCGTGTTTGGTTTAATGTCACTAGCACAAAGCAACAGAAGGCTTTGAATTTTTCATTCTATCCATCATATGTGGTCTCATTGGCCTTGATTCCACTACGTGACCAAAGAACGCTTTCAGGGTTTAGTCATGTAAAGCAATTTCTCTCCAGGCAAATTTTCTTTAATTCTTTTATGCACCTTGTTATCAGCAGAGACGACGTGCCAGCTGGATTGTACTGTCAAACTAAAAGCGTTTAAAGGGTTTTTGATTCCATGTTATCAGCACTTTGAATGGATCCTGGCCCCTGACGACCCCTACTAGACCTTGTCGTGAAAGTGTGGTTATGACGGATATTGCTCGCAGCACCAGTTGGCCCCTAGCCTCACAAGCCAGATGAGACCTCACAAGTTAATCACAGCACAATGCATGTCTGACCCTGACAAAGAAAGTCACCATGAGCATTGCTGCCTCGTATTATACTAAATAGTCAGTAAACTATCAGTGCACGGTCTGCAAGTCGTGTTATCATGAAGAGCAGTCTAAGATTTGAAAATTAAATATGTTTTGTATATTGAGTTGTCTCTTGATTAGCGTGCAGCTAGTGCTGACACTCTGTTAACATGTTGCTGAATGATTCTTCCCATTGTTGTCTTCTATCACAATTCTGTGGCTGCATTGATACGACTATCATTGTGGTGCTGTATAGCTGTCATTATTGTCATGCCGATTGATTGCATCGCAGATAAAATCACCATTGAAAATCGGCCACCAATGCTCCAATAGTGAAGACCATCATGTTTCTTTCTGCCAGACCTGTTTCATTACATGCCCTCTATCACAAAGGTTGTCTCGATGTGTCTTGCTCTGTGATAACCTGCAAAATCTCATCAGGCTCGTTGGCCTCATGTGCTTCATGTGACATGGATAGGAGTTAAACCCAAAGTAAGTCCAACATAAGTCTGGGTGTCTTTGCAATAGCTGGCTTCACAAAACCAAACATTGGCAATCCCTACTAACCGGTCTCACAACGGTGTTAGTTAACAGCATGTATTGTCTCGGACCGCTCTCGGAAATCCTGTGAAAGAATTTCAGCACGCTGAATCTGCAACAATGCATTTCATTCATTATCAATAACTATAGCCAGCTAACATAAGCTACCTGCTATTTGATAGAAGCCCTGTTTAATAGCCAGGGCAAATGGCTGCTACAAACATTTATTATATCTCTGATGTAATAAATCATCAGGGGAAGCAAAGGACCCTGAGAAGAGCCGTCTTACTATCTGTTAATATAATAGAATCTGCCTGTAGAGTTCTTTCATTACTTGTCTCATTCATTTTCATGCAATGTTTTTGTTCATATCGGGTTTTTGTAAATTAAATTTTTGCAATAACCGTGATTTAAAAAAAAGTCACCAGCATCCTCTAGGAATGGTGATGCCATTTTTCCAGAGAGTTCGTTGGTGAGGAGGCGGGCTTTTTATCCGATAGCCTGAACATCACCTGCTAGGTTAGGTGTGCAGCCTAAGTTACCATGGTGATGTACCCCCGGCTTAAACGTGAGCCACCGCCGTGGGACCAAAAACCCAGGGTTAAGCCCAAAGTTAACTCGCTAACCCACTAGTCCTGCTTTGTGACAGGCCCCAGGTCCCCTGCATTGGCCTGAGAACATTTCAAAGCACCCCATAGGTACACATCGAGAGGTGAGGCTAAATAGAAAGAAATAACAGGAAAAAACATGTTTTGTGTGTCCCACTCTTGTAGAATCACTGAACTAAATCCAGACATGTATTTTATATTTTTGTGAATTTTTCATGACATTAGCCATTGCAGCTTTTACATATTTGGATTTGCCACTAGTTAGTCAAGTCAAGTCAAGAACTTTATTTGTCACATACGCAGGATGTGCAGTGAAATGAAAAGTGGCAATGCTCACGGGATTGTGCAAAAAAGTCAAGTCAAGTCAAGAACTTTATTTGTCACATTCATGAGGAGGCTGTTGTCCTGGCACCAGAGTGACAGGTCAGCCACTTCCTCCAGGTAGGCCTTCTCATCGTTGTTGGAGATCAGGCCCACCACCACTGTGTCATCCGCAAACTTAATGATGGAGTTGGAGCTGAACCTGGCCACACAGTCATGTGTGTACAGGGAGTACAGTAGGGGGCTGAGGACGCAACCCTGGGGGGATCCTGTGTTCAGGGTGAGGGGGTTGGAGGTGTGTCTGCCCACCCTGACCACCTGGGGCCTGGCGGTCAGGAAGTCCAGGATCCAGGCACACAGGGGGGTGTTCAGTCCCAGCTCAATCAGCTTGCCAGCCAGTCTGGTGGGGACTATGGTGTTGAAAGCTGAACTGTAATGAATGAACAGCATTCCCACATAGCCCCCCATCTGGTTGTCAAGATGAGAGAGTGTGGTGTGCAGTACCTGAGAGACAGCATCATCCGTGGATCTGTTTGGCTGATAAACAAACTGCAGCGGGTCCATGGTATGAGGGAGGGAGGCTGATGTAATCCTTGATCAGCCTCTCGAAGCATTT
>OOFE01016155.1:2400-13748 GCA_900323365.1 Monocentris japonica
GGGGGGGGGGGGGGTAAACAGCTAATAAAACCATGAGCTGACAAAGGGGATCTTGTGTGTTATCAGCAACCAATAATCAGCTTACCGAGGTAATACAACCGATGGGAGTGAGGACCATTCTCATCCTTCTTCTGCACAAACTGGAAATCATGGGGGGCCTTGTTGGCAATCATGCCCGAGTACTTCCTACTACAGTGAATGATATCGCGGAGGCCATCCCAGGAGTGCTTCTCCACATAGAACTGAGATGGGACATCCTCCATCTCTACCACCTCCGTGCTGTCCGAAAGGCCGTCCACAGCCGTCATGCTCACTGTCACACAGCTAGATGGTGACATTAGACATGTTAGATGGTAATATGTAGGGGCACATTTCTTTCATAGGTCACCAAATCTAAAATTAACTGTGAACAGACATCTACCAAAGAGGGAAAAATTCATCCATCTTCCTAAGCATCAACAGAGTTTGAAAATACAAGAGCACCATGGGTATCATACTGTACCTTTTCCAAATACCCTCTGTATTGTTACAAAGTTTGACCTTCTTGTCTCTATGCATTCACTGGTCAGCACACCTCACTCAGACTCTGTAACCTATGAAGAAAGACAAAGTAGTAAGATCATTCACAACGCAGAAATACTTCACCCATAGAAGCTAGAGCAACACCAAAGATGAAGGATTCCAAATTATGGATGCTTGGTATAGAAACATGCTGGGGCTACATTCATGACTGGGCTGCACTCAGATTTCCTGTCACGTCGATCCTCAAACTAAAAATATACACTGATCAAAAATGTGTATCGAGTTGACAGGAAAAAATATATATATTGATAACTCAACATATGGACCTTGTTCCCAAGGCTCATAATTTGACTCTCTTATGTATTGTCATTGGCAGCACAACAACAGCATCAAGTTGTTCTCTCTCATTCCACAGACCTGTTTCTACGTACACAGTAATGTAGTAATGACTTTGTTTCTGAACACTGGTGAAGGAAGACTCTATAGGTTTAGGGAATACTTCACATTCCTTCATTGAAATGTGCGCGTTACAGGAATGGAGGATAAACTTTAAAAGGAAACACTTTTTCCCCACAAATTCCTGGATTATCTGTGTTGGGTAAGGGTCGCAAATACCAGTGGAAAGGACTGCATACACACAACAAATGAAGAGCTTTTCATATGTTATGGTGTTAGTTTGGGAAATATATTTGTGGCGGGCTTGTTTGATACTGTGGTGAGGTGCCACAATTCTATGTGTAAGAAACACTAAACTCAGTGCAAGCAAATTAACACACTCATTGAACGCACTACAGCGTGTCTAAAAAGAGTAAATCTATTGATTATGTACTTTCACCTAAAAGCCCTTTATAAATCACCAGCCCCATAAAGAGTCAACAATTAGTACTAAGTATCACAGAGAGGTCAAGCTGCCAACTGGGACCTATGTGAGGAGTGGGCTGAGGGCCTTCAAATGAATTTATGAATGAGGAATAGCCAAATATATATCTCACAATTCATCGGGAAAACAGGAAGTGCAGCTATCCTATTGACTGTCCTCTGCCAAATAGCTCCCACAAATATCAAACTTTCTTTCAACGTGGCCCTATCTTATGTGTGTATATGTAGTGAAATTAACAAAATGTATACTGTAACTTGAACAAGTATATATCGCAGGGCCCCATCAGTTTAATTCCGAATGTTGACGGAATAGACTGCTGGTTAGCCGTTAGCAAGCTAGCTATGTGGGTGGGGAACAAGTAGTGAAATCGTAAATGACCGGTCCCGTTAATGTTAAGTTAGCTAGCTTGCAAAAAATCTTTGTTCTCGGATTTCAACCGGTCACTCGCACTGGCGAAAACGCCGGCAAAATACGTTCAGTGTTTCCATTTCAAACGGCGTTTGTTACATTAGAGCAGTCATTAACGAAACTCGAGCCTGGTACAAAATAAGTCTCAAACGATAATGTACAACATAATTCTTGCTTAGATACATTGTGACATGACAGCTCTCCCCTGTCATTTTGGGTTTCCAGCTAACGCTACCCTGGCTAAGAGCTAGCTCGCAACTAGCTAACGGTTGCTGGTTTCCTATAAAACGGACTGTTAGGCGAGCGTCCCTAAGAAACAAGCTAAAGTAGGAGAAATACTTACCAATCTGGCCACTGTTTCTCTTATCAACAGTCCTGAGCTTTATTAGCTTGGTGTCAAACAAATTTTGCAGATGCTAAAGGTTGTATCCATGGCCCAGAGTGGCCAGACGCAAAATGTAGCTTGCTTTGAGCTCGGGGAGAAACCAGGAGGAACCTTAACCGTGGCGGCTGACGCATCGGCACTTTTTCAGGGCCGCACTGCCGCTCCAGGGAGGTGTTAGCGGCCGTCAGTGCTGCGCAGGTTGTGGCAGGAAGGTTCGTCAAGTGTTGAGAGCAAGCTTTTGTTTTTTGTTTTTTTAAAAGACATCAAATGAATCTTTGATTGCTTCCTGCAGCAAACTTGGATTGCGTATACATTTGTTCCGCCTTCTGTCAAATACAAATGTATTGCTCTCTGGTGCTAGTGTAAAAATGAGCAATCTCCGAGAGTTTCTGATGCCTCTCAATAAGTCATGATCCAAAAAACAACACATTGTGGAAAAAAACAACTCCATTACCAGTAAATGAAGGTGTGTACAAAACCTTTTGGTCAAACCCATGTATATTATCTATTCATGCTTTATGGCTGCTTGGAAGAAACAGCCTTTACTGAATCTGAATTCACAATACTACAAATGATACTTAATTGACATGTTTACAGTATAAGTGACATTTCCATAGCTTAAGCTATTCCATGGATTCTTTTACCCACAGCACCATGAAGCAGTCCATATTATGATCAAAACACTTGAAAAAGGTCAAAACTCAAGCTAGTGTGACCATACATACACCGTTAACCTCACAATTAATATTTTGAACTTATGCTGAAGAATGCAAACCAGGCAAGTTGTGTGGGACACCCAGATTTTTTATTTATACATAGAAAATAGCCATTCTACTTCAGCGGGATGAAACGAGAAGAGTGTGTAGCTCCGATACCGGGGCGACCGTGCTTGACTGGCTTGTAGGTGATTGAGAACTCCCCCAGGTAGTGACCACACATCTCAGGCTGGAGAGAGGGAGAAGGAAGAAAGAAACAGCTCTGTTAGTGACAAGATGGTGATAACCAACTGCAGACACATATCCCTACAGTAAAGAAAGTGGTATTCAAAGATGTATTGGATGCTGAACAAGTGGTCAAGACAACTTGTGTTGAAATGCAGGCAGTTGGGCAACATCAGCCCTAGAAATCACAGCATCCCACAGTTGTGGTCTAAATGTATTCACCACCAAAGCTTTGACAAGAGTCAATATGCCATTATATTAAACAACACAGGCATGTGAAACCTTTGCCATTTTGAAGTAACTGTTAAACTATTGCATAGTTTGTTGTTGCATCACTCATGATTATTATAACCAAACTGACCGACCAAATTAACATTTTATGGTCCATCTCACTGTTTCGAGTATCATCATGTTGCTCAGAAAGTATGCTTTGTTTGACAACTAAAATTGTATTCCTGATAATCACACCAATTAATGACTAAGGCAGCTCAGTCTCAGACCTGGAATTATCAGGAAAGAAAAATCAGAAAAATAAATAAATCAATCAGTTTGACTGCAAGATCATGGCATTTATTGTGCAGCAGGTCCAAAAAGAGTAACAAGTAGGTCCTGTGACCACAAACTCATGATCAATTTTGAGTTTTCAGTTCCTGGCCCAAGCACATTTAGGTGTAGGTATGTTTACACCTGCATGTCAATACTGTTCTGGACTAAAGCCTGATTGAGTGAAGTGTCGTTCCTTCTCAGGGATGTGTTAAATATAAATAATGGGTGAGGGGATTCAAGGGACCTGAAATAATGGAGCTGTCCAAGTAATCTAGGGGGACTTAAAATGTTATACATCACTCTTCCTGACCCCTTAACTCCCACCTGACCAATAATACCTCACCTTGATTTCAACCTGGTTGAAGGTCTTGCCGTTGTACACGCCAACCATGGAACCGACCATCTCAGGCAGGATGACCATGTCCCTCAGGTGGGTCTTTACCACCTCTGGCTTCTCCATGGGGGGTGCCTCCTTCTTGGCCTTGCGCAGGCGCTTCAGCAGGGACTGCTGCTTGCGGCGCAGGCCACGGTTCAGCCTCCTCCTCTGGCGGGCACAGTACAACTGCATCAGCTGCTCACTATGATGGAAGAGAGGACAGTAAGTACAATGTCTTAGAAGGTACACTTTTTATTACAGCTTTGGAAAGCAGCACAAACTTTAAACTAATGTGGTTGATATGAAAATGAAATACTAGTATAATGCATTGATCCTTTCAGCTGACCACCCACATGACCAATGTCAGTTTCACAAGGTATCAGAAGGCTATTTGACATCGTCTGCCTAGAATTGCGTGATTAGTAGTGTCTCACTCACTAGGACATGTCCAGAAGCTGGTCCAGGTCCACACCTCTGTAGGTGAACTTCCTGAAGGTACGCTTCTTCTTGATCTCAGTATCCGCCTATGGATATCACAGCACCATAGAGAATAAGGTTAGCATGTACACCAAATAGCCAACGAGCTAGAGAGTAGCAAAACAGGACTCCTTGCAATTCAATTTCGATGTCAATTCGCAAACAGCACAGTAGATCGTGGCCCTCGTTTGAGGACCAAAGTCATGGTGAAAATACAGTCTTATTTAGCTACTTGTAAAAACTGAGTAGTTACACCATTGGGTTAGGTTAGCCATCGTCGGCCATAGCACAAAGCTAATATAGGAAATAAACAGGTTTTATCTGTCGCTCTGTGCCATAATTTGCTAATCGACTATTTGCAAAGGTGTGTGGCAGTCTGATGTTGCATTCCACTATCCTGTGGAATTATTTGTGAGTTCAGATGTATACAGATTGATATGATGAGGTTCACGAAGGATCGGACACCTACCATCTTGCCTGATGTTCCGGGGAAAAGAACACCCAGAAGTCTCGTTAGGCCTAATATCGCGCGACTCAGGGTAAGGCATCCGGTCTACTGTAGTCTCTTCCGGTCTCGCCATGTAGCGACCTTCTTTGAACAGCAGATGGTAGAATTGGACAATAACTTCAATGTGTCCAGTGTCATGTTATTTTCTGTCCACTGTGTTCAATTTTCAGTTTGTTTCCTTTTTTTATCTGTTTTATTTCAGAAACCACAGTGTAGAATATAGGTTGACATATCAGAGAAAACATCCTCAAACACAGAAACTGAACAAACATGTGAATGACTACCATCTTGTTTTAGAAAAGGCACTTCCTAACTAATAACAAAAGTACATAGTTATGCATGGTCATAACATCCAGGATGGGGATGGGGGGGTTGTATTGAGATTCTATTGAGCAGCAGGGTGCTGCTGGAAAAAAGCATGAATACTCAGTTGACTTTCCCTAGTTAAAAAAAGAAGTCAAGCATGGAGCTTCTTGGCTTCTGAAAGTGGGAGAGTTCAAGCACACAGTTCTGATTTATGTGAACAGATGATTTATGATATGCAATAATAGGTACGGTGTGCCAAGTACACTTTTAGTGTTTCCTAAACTTTTCTGTCTTGCTTGTCTCTGGTCTCTTGTCATCTGACTGATAAATATGTATACTCCTTATGCTCATACATAAGCTTCACTAGTCATCGGCATCCAAACTGGGCTACGCTAGTATTTGTTGTGTCAAGTATTAAAGTCATTTTACAAATCAAACCAACACGTCAGATAATTAATGTACATCTTTATTACACTTTATTCACAAAAACATAGTTCTCAACTGAAAAATGAAAAAACTAATACCCAAAACCAAAGGTTATTGAGTCAAGGTACAAAATAGCCTACATTTAAATCACAAATATGCATAAATAATAACCTTATGATCAAATATTATCATCATGTGATTGGTCCTCATTGGTCAACCATTATTTAAGCATGATTCATTGAAATATTACACTCTGATAAAAGATTCCAGTACTCTTGCTTGGAATGTTGAAAACTTCACTTGAGTATATTTTAAGTAATTTTTTTCAATGGTCTTTAATCCAAACAAAACAAGCTTGGCTCCAGTTGGAGTGGTTATGCAAACAGAAGAACTATTTCCTCCCTAACAGGAAACATAAGACTGAAATGAGTAAGAGTAGAGACAGAATATCATGCTATAACAGTGGTTTGTTCCCACAAACCCATTTGGTTCCCTCATCTCTCTCAACAAATAACCAGAACTGCTTATGCCAATGACAAATACTGAATGGATGCAAGCACTAAATTTAAGAAATACAATTTATACTGTTTACACAGAAGATACAGCTATTAAGGATAAATACAAGTGTGGGTGTTTTGAGCTCTTTAAAAAGACACTTTTGATAAAAGTTATTACAAAAACCTTTCATTTTCATGTCACCCTTGCACATATCTAGGGATATCCCTTAATGTAACCAACTAGATAAAAGCAGAGTGAGGCTTTGGCACATTAAAAAAAAAATCCCTTGGGAAACAAAAACTACTCACTGCTGAGCCAAAATACTGGCTTCAGCGGTTACACACTAACAGGTTTTTCAAAAGCAACATCACATTTTTTAAATTTATTTATTTATTTATTTTTTTTTTTTAAAAAAAATCACTAAAATACAGTTCAATGCGATATGTGTAACATTGGTTTTGCGCAGAGTAGGGTAAGAGGGCAATTTCATACAATACTAAAAGGACAACACCCAAAAATGGTGAAATGACCAATGGCTATAAAAATAAAAAGCCTGCCTTGAGGTTTTCTTCCATTTGATGATCATGCCTCCTTTCTACAACCTCTCCTTCCCTTCCTCCCTCCCTCCTAATAATCTGTCCCGTCATCTTGGTACACCTGCTCCTCTTCCTGGTAGCCTTGGTAACCCTCATCTTGGTAATCTGGGATGTACACAGCACCGCCAGCCCCGTTCTGATCCTCTTCGCCCTCACCACTTTTGGGGCAGTACTTGGCATCATAGATCTGCCGTCCCAAGCCGAAGTTCTGGCCACTCTGGGTGGCTCCATGGCTGTATCCCATCTGCAGGGACATGGTGCTGTTGTCACACTTGTCTGTGCCCAGCTTCTGGTCGTAAATAGCACGCCTGGTCCCTGGGGCTGTCATTCCAGCCTGGGGAAGAGCGGCAGAGAGAGAGAAGGTAGATGGAGAGAGAAATTTTACTTTTTAGTAGAACATTTAATTTTCCTGAATAGGCATTGTGCTAGGCATTGACCAGCCCCAACCAAACTGCAGACATCCAGGTCTTGAGATTCTCAACAGTATCATTGCTTTGTCACTGCGCACACACACAGCACACTGCCCTTAATAGAACATCACTGACTAATAAAAACAATTCTACCACATCAATAGCTATGGCAGCAATGGAAGGATGGGGTGCAACTAATGGCTTTAGTTGATTAAAAGTCTTTACTACCCATATACAGTAATAGTCGTCAGAGAGGGTAAACTCAGAGCCCAGAGGTTTATTTCCATTGTGCTCCTACAGGCTTTATGACAAGTTGACAGTACAGTACAGTACCTGGCTAGCCCCCTTGTTGGTGCCCATTTGCAGACTGATGGTGGAGTTGTCCATGGGGGGCAGGATGCTGGCTTTGGGGTCATACAAGTGCCTCCTGGTGCCATACGCATTCATCCCTGCCTGGCTGGCACACTTGTTGGTCCCCATCTAAAGAGACGAATGGCAAAATACATCAGACATCAAAAGAATCATCTATGTACAGGACAATGTCATACCTGCCGTATTCCTACAATAACATAACAATAATACTAAAATCTTGCAGAATATTACCTGCCTGTTATAAATTGCAGTAAGTAATGTTCCTAAAAAAAATATGCAATGATGCAATGAAAAGTCCAACTGGCTAAGCATGTGCTTTTAAACGGTCATCTGTCAAACCCATGGCTACACTGTGTTCAAGTGAAGTTGTAGAGCAGTCGCAGTTGCATTGCGCATGTTTAGGTAGGCCTCATATCTCTATTTGACATCTTGCGTGATGTGATGGCAACAACAACAAACCTTAAGGGCTTAAGGAGATACTGAGAACAATGGGCAGCTCTTTCATACAGAAGCATGCCTGACAGAAACCCTTGACAAGGTTTGGTTTCGCAATAGTTTCACTAGAACAAGTAATGAGCTCAACCTTGCAAGCACGTGAAATTCCTGACATGTGACAAATGAGCACATACAAAATCAAAGCCAGGAGAGCTCAAAGAAGTTAAAATGAATAAGTTGTATCACAGATTTTGAGCTCTCCAAACTAACTACCTGCAGCCCAATGACACACTGTCCAGCCTTCATCTTCTCTTCATCAAACGCCCTCTCCTGCTTGTCAGCGTACTTCACCCCTATGTCCACCCGTGACTGGCAGCCCTTGGTCTTGGCCTGAGAGAAAAGACAGTGCAGAAGGTTATCATGGTGGATATCCAAAAATGTGATCAGTTACTGCAGTAGGTCATAATCATCCTGTAAGCTCTGAGGCAGCACACATCAATCATCATCTTGCAATTAACAAATTTGCGGTTATACATACAAGTTCACTGTGTAAACATGGCCATAGGGCGGGCTGTTTCACAGTTTGATGTATTGCATTGAATTTAAGACTTCTTGTCCCTAAAAGTGATCAGCTGAAAGATAAGTTCATCTATCTGACAAATTTTGACACACAACATTTTTGCAATAGTTCCACTGAGTTAAGCAATAGTAATACAGCCCCTGCTCTGTTTACTCTGCAATATGCTGCACAAATAAGAGATAGATTCCTCCCCTGTGTAGCGGCTTACTGCTACACAAATGTGAGGAAAGCCTTATTCTTTACTTCCAATATGTCTGACAATACGAGCCTCACCATGCTAGCGAGGGCGAGCAGTGTTGTCTGGACCTGCGTCATGTTCCCACTCTCAAACAGGTCGTTGGCCTCGAAGATATCATGCGGCTTCAGGCCATACACTGTTATGGCTTTGATGAAGTTAGTCAGGTTCTCCAGCTAAAACCACACAATACAAACAAGATTAACAGCGATGCAATATTTGCTTTTTTATTAAGGAGGAATAATCACATGTTAAGTTCCTGATTAAAAGCTGCAATTCATTTGCTGGAAAGCTACAGTAAATAGTAATGATAGTACAATTGTTGTGCTTATGTTCGCCATCTTAAATGGGGGACTTCTTATCTTCTGCTTTCACATCATAAAAGAAACCAGTTTCAGGAACAGCTCACCAAATTTCTATACAGTGGTGGTGCAAAAAACACCAAAAAAAAATAACAAAACCCCACAGCCAACATAAAAGTAAGATCATGACCTAGCATGATTCAGTGTACCTACATCCTATCCGGGGAACAGATCACAGGGAACTATTTGGTAACCGCGTGTATAGGTCTGTAACTGAATGTAATATTGTCAATAGATCAGTGTTACAAAAAGGCACAAAGTGGTGTATCACTATGCACATTGTTCTACCACACCCATGCCATCAACCAACTCACTTGATGCCAGTTCATGGCTGACTGGTTGATCTTTTTCACAGAGCCTGACTGGAGTTTGTTGATCAAGCTATGAGAGAGATGCAGAGAGAAACAAAGATAAAGTTTATTCCCCTTTTCATTGAGTTAAATTCATGAGACGCAGAAAAGAGAAGCAGCATCGTGGAGGATAGCAGTCGGGAGTATGTTGTATGATTTGTGATCCCCGCTTACTTGCACAGAATCAGTCCATTCTTCAGGCCTTTCTGGAAGTCGGGGCCGATGGAACAGCCAGTCACATCCTCGATCCAGATCCTCAGCTCCTCCTCCTTCTGAAGGTCATACTTCTGAGCAATCTGATTGGGCAGAGAGGTCAAACTTCATTATTTTTGCTTCCAGGTGAAAAGTTATCTTGACCTGACCACCCCCCCGTGTTTATCGCATTCAAAGACCATTGGATAATACACTGCAGAGCTCATGTTAATGTGCTCAAGAGTTTATTGTGACTGGACGTAATCATGTTTCATGGTCATCCCTAACTTTCAGTTTGCCCCAATGTGATATGTTACGTCTACAGAGGGTGTTTGTGAATTTTCAGCCTTCGTAAGGTGACACTGTCAACCTAAGAAAAAAGATAAAACCTCTTTAAACTGGACATTAATTAAAATATACTTTTATTAATAACGGAATTGTACAATATACAAAATACATAGTAACTAACCCCAAAAAAAAAAAAAAAATAATGATAATGTTCATTGAAAACATTATGTTGCCCCACAGGACTGGAGAGTGGCACTGTGTTTTACTGGCAAGCCACTATTGAGTCATGCTGTACATAAAAGCATGGTTAACTTTATATTGTTTCATGTTCATTTGATGTTAGATAAATGATTGAGTAACATTGATTACAATAATACAACACTGATGTTGGAGCAACATTATTTTGTGCAAAACTGATGTGGAATCAATGCTATATTTCAATGCTGATTCAATGTTAGTCTGATGTCTGGGCAGCTCTACAATGACATCCTGTTTGGTAAACTGCTAGCTGTTGAAAATGGGAGGGAGAGTTTACAAGACTTAGCACTGCAAACAGCCTGACTTTGTAGAGGCTGTTATTGTTGAAGTGTGACTTTCCTATCAATAACGAAAGTGTGAGACACACGTTAAACTGCTACTGAAAGAGGCTATTCAGGAAGTGAACCGTAATCTATACAACAGTGGGTAAGTGTAAGTGACAAACAGGAAAGCTAAAATCAGAAATGCCAAAATCACTAACAAGGATCTGAAGTGAAGCCTGCTGAGGTTTAGAGTTTTACTGGAGGAGAGGAAATGTACCAGATACGGTGTTGCATGAACTTCAAGCAAACTCTCTCCAGGGCAAAGAGCAACTAAATCACTTTCTGCCTCTAGAGCTAACTGAAACTAACTGAACCACAGAGTAACTTGCCATATGCAAGCTGTCTGCGCTTGTATGACAGTCGGTTGTAGTCCTGAGGAATGTCTGTCTGTCTTCTAATTACGTTTGCTTCATTCAGTTATCCCCACATTAAAACCAACATTGGCTAGTTTAACTGCCCACAAAGCATCCTACAGGAGGCAATTTAAAGAGACAAGCCGAACTCAAGGAATTCACCCCGCAGTGCCTGGATAAACGAGCTGAATGAAGCAGTGAGGACAGACGACAAAGTGTGTGTGTGCATCCAGAGAATGAATACGGACTATGGTAACACCTAAAAATGTAGTATACAGTAAATTCACCATCTATAACATTGTAAAGGCTTTTACAGGGTTT
>OOFE01016157.1:0-10737 GCA_900323365.1 Monocentris japonica
CAGAGGCTACCGGCGTGAGGCGGCCTCGATATCAGCGGGTTGACGTTTTCTCTGCCGGGCGTCTGGCCCCGGTCGCGGCAGCCCGGCTCCTTTTTACAGCCAAAGTCCGGCCGTAGGATGTTGTCGATGAAAAAGTTCGTGGTTCTGTGGCCCTGCTGAACGGCCTGATGGGGCAAAATCATCGGAGGAGATGGGAGGTTGGGCGACAGGGACATGCTCTCCTCCTCGGTCGAGTCCCGGCCGTTGTTTGGGTCCTTTTGCTCTTCCATAGTAGCGGTGGGACGACGAAATTTCGGCCCGCTCTCCTCGCCAAACTCCACTTGTTGCTCACTCTCCCGCCCCCCTCCGGTATCCAAATTAGACGGGCAGCATGTAAAATAAGCTTCTTCGCTATAATAAAATGAAGGTGTGATAAATACCTGTGTTAGTTTGGAATATCATCTACACCGTCGACATGTTGTCTCCTAATAGCCTTCCAAGACCTGGCATAAGCGAACAGCTCCACATTACCGGTGTCCCTGCCTCTCCCCGGTACAGCATAACGTGTGTGTACGCTCTTTCTAAACTCTCCTAAAACCGTTATCCGCCCTCCGCTCTCAACTGACTTGTCTTTTTTTTTTCTCGTACACCCAACCGGAAGCACGTGTGCGCGTGCACACGTGCAGCGGACCAATCAAGAGTGGTGCTCGTCCCTATCACAAGTGACAACATCCAATCAGAGTTTAGGAATCTCTGCACTCGCGCGCACACATACAAGCGTAGTGGATGGATTTTGTATGCTGCAAGCCACACACACACACACAAGGAGCAAAACAAAACAATAGTGACATAATCAGTAGGATAAATGCTGCATAAAATACTAGCAAATATTTGCTAGTATTAAAGTTATTTTTTCTTTAAATACATGTCCATGAATTGCGTGTTGGGATTGCTGTTGGAAGAGGCCATAATGGAGGTCACCGTATAAGAGTTTAAGTTTTGTTCATTTAACTTTATCATTGACTGTAGATATCATGTAGATATCCTTCAGAGGCGTGGCTTATCGTAGTATTAATATCCTTTATTAAACATTTATTAAACAGTTAAATAGCCTTTTATTTGTTGACAGGGCAGCACAAAGAAAACGGTTAATTAAATAAGAAAATAAAGGTGCTAAGACGATGAAATATTCTCATTTTATAGACAGAAAGATACATAACTCAACAAAAAAGTGAATAGGCTCATATCTCACAAAACCCAATCATTTTCAAAGATAAAAATAATTGAAATGTTTGATAATAAGTCTAGTGTCACATTAAGTGTTATTTTCTTTTTTTTTTTTGCTAGATTTACAAAATAATCTGTAATGGGGCCTTGATGAAGTATCTAGGCAATGGTACCTTTTGGTAGGTCTGTTTATAATATAGACATTCAGATTTGGGACTATATCTTAAAATGACACACAGAACTACAACATTTTATATTCGCATAAACTGATAAAATGTCAGAGGGCAAAAAGTTTATAGACACACATCTAGCTCTGCAAATATGCTGACAGTAAATAGTTATTCTAGACTGGATGGGTAATAATAACGATATTAAGTTTTTTAAATCTTTTTTTATGAAGAAAAAAAATTGACACCAAGCTCTAATTGCTGATTTGAAAGAATAATATGAAAAACTCTCATAATAACACCATGAAAGTACGGACGTGTTGCTGTTTAACACACGCGCAGTGAAATCTTCATCCCAAAAGGCCGGAGCGAGAAGCCATGGCTACTTAATTAAATTCCAATTAGGACAGTATCAATATGCTGTTTAGCCGAGGCGCCATTGTGGGTAAATGAGCACTCAGTCTGCTCTTATCTGGCCCCGCAACGAGAGGCTCCTTGAGAGGGGCTGCAAAAGATAATTTATAGCTTTTAATTAGTCTTCATTCCGCCCGGTCAGCCCGGTGTTCATCACGAGGAGAGGGGCGAATAAAGCCCGAGTCAAAAGCGCTGTCACCGGTCCCTGGCAGGGCCCTTAATCAAAGTGAAGCAGGGGGCCGCGGTACAAGCCACGTAATTTCCAAGGTGCTGATAAAGCTCGTTGAATAATAGCGGGGGCCCTCGGAGACACCATTTACAGAAATGACTTTATTGACGGCTTAACGTCGGTAATTCATTTTACCTTTCACGTGCTGGGGCCCCGGATTTGTCGCCGTAATAGGATGATAAATGCACTGACGGATTGCAGCCCCGTTTTATTGAGTAGCCCATATAGGTGCCTAGGCTTCAGCAGGTACACACACAAGCACACGCGCACACAAGCAAGTACACACACAGTGTGAATGTGAGGGCATGACAGGCTCCACACTGGAATTGCTTCTTCTGCAAATACCAGGATAGGAGGGAAATAAGTTTACACGTGTCTGAAGGGGAAAGCGTATTTATAGGCAATAATACACTGGTATTCTTAGGAAATGCCCTCTGACCAACAGCAGTTTCCCTCCATTTCCCTTGTACCAACACTTAGTTGTTTCATTAACTCTGGGAATGTTTTTTTGGAAGACCAACTTTTCCCAAAATAAAGTATAGATTCCATAACGAAATAACCCTAACGAAAAATCACGATAAAACTCCTATATTATTCCTATAGGGACTTTAAGTGCGTCTGTATGGGTTTATAGTGACCTTTTTGTACTTTCCGATATTTTTCTGCCTCTATGGTATCACTATGATATTCCTATTTGTCTGGGATATTTGTATCCTAATAAAATGTATAGGGTTACTGTATGCTCAGTTGTTTTTCTTAAGGGAATAACGTAGACTATAGGGTGTCACTCAGTTGTGAATTACATTTCATTATTATCCTAATTCTTACAGGAGCCAGAGACTATTATAAAAATACAAAGGCATGGTAGAGACATGAGGGTCACAATGTCAAAATCATCAACTGGGAAAGCTGCAAAACAGAATCACACCAGTCCATTTTTTCTAAAACCAAAACGAACAAACAGGAGCACTTTATAACGGAACACTTTATATCCGTTAGACCTATTTACTTTACACAGCCCTTATAGAATCAATTTTGGTTTGGTTTTATTGGCATCTTCTGTCTTCAGATGTGAGTGGACAAATGCTCCCAAAAATATACAACGAATTGGATTTTCTTTTCTTTTCATAACTATTTCATAGGCATGAAAGCTAAACATTAAACACGATAATGAAAGCATTGATAATTTGTAATTTTGTAAAATTTCTAATGTACTGCAGGTTTTATGATAAATTATTTCTTGTGCCACTTAATAAAGAACCCTATGTGACCTATTGGCTTTTTTTGTGGGGGGTATTTTGTAAGCCACCAGGCCACCAGAATTTCACTTTTGGAGTTCATGTCTCGGTTCCATGCCTTCAAAATAAGATGCAGGGCCTCTCTGTGTTGTTCAGGGTTTGGTTATATGCCATATGCCTTTTGCTTCAAGTATATGCAGACTATAAGATGGGTAAAAGTCCATATTTCAGGTGGTAGGCTGTTATGCTGTTATGATAGAAAGAGGCTTTGAATGGATTCTGTCTCTCTCTGTGAAGCGCCACGTGGTTTTGCTGTCACCCAGTGGAGGAAGAAGGGAAATAATCATTAATCATAATCATTTTTAATTTGTTCACCTTTTTTGTCCTGGAGGTCAGGGACAGCACCCCTGGAGCTGGTAGGGATTTGGTGCCTGGCTCAAGGACACTTCAGCAGGGTGGATGTACTTCTGACACAAGGGTCAGATCAAATTAACAATAATATTTTCCTTTCTCTTCCCTCAGTGGAGGCCAGGCAATACGGGGGAATGCCTTTCATTTTCTATCACATCTAAGACATTCATTCAGTCATGTTTTTGGTTTAGAATAGGTGGAATAAGTGGTTCCCAAACTGGGCCCAGGGACCTCAAGGAGTCCTTGAGGGGCTTCCAGGGGGTCCCCGGCAAAATGAGGATTAGTTTCATGTTAATAGTTTTGCTTTTTCATTTGAAGCTAGCACAAGGAGAGAATGTATGATCTAATAACTATTTCAGTCTCTACTGTTGTCTCCCCACCTACAGTAGAGATAGATGACAAAACCTTCTCATATGGGGGCTACTGGGGCAAAATATTTACCATGTGAGGTTTTGTGGTGTGAAGCTTATCTATATGGGGGTCATTGATGTGAAAAAGTGTGGAAACTCCTGAGCTCCTCAGCTATTCCCCTTCTGTGAGGCAGGGACATAACAGCAAATATAGAACTTGGGCGACATCTAGTGGCTCTGACTCATTTTCGGTCAGTATTTCACTTGGTGCAGAAGGCATGCACATATGGTCATTAAAATAAATCTAGAGTGAATATATAACCCAATCCAACGCCACTTTGAGGAGAAATGCTTTCAAGATTACATGTTAGTTCTTTTAACTCAAATTTTTCCAGAGATTTTCTCTTTCCGTCACAGTAACAAACTATCCTATAATGGATTTTAGAGGATACTATACAAATATCACAGTATAAATAAAAGTTCCAATAAGAATATTATAGGAATATGATAGGGGTACCATAGAAGATAAAACAAATACCATAAAACATGATATGGTCCCTACTCCCTATAGGAATATTATAGGAATATTGGTGATTTTTCACTAGGGTACAGCAGGACGGATGTGGGATAATTATATATAGAAATGCTTTCAATTACTTTGAATATTTTCTCTGTCCTACTTAGACTCCAAACTGAGCAGAAATTGAACATTTGGGATAATATAAGCAATATGACATACAATATATTTCATATATTTAGGAAGATATACATATAAATAAGCTCATATTCCAAATGTATCCTCGTATAAAATATGTTTAAAAATATTCCATATGAAATCTATTCTTGTACCATGAAAGTAAGGTAAATGCACCTAGAACACAAGTGAAATTGTCCATTTTTGGAATACATGTCTCCATATATTATACATATATCATTAAAAGATACAAGAGTTTTATACATCTGTATGTGGTTTCCATCTATGTCAATGCATGACACATATAGTGTTAAAAGTATGATCATATCTACGTGTATGTTTTACATAGGGGTTGGCCCAATTTCAGCGTTGCAGTACTGCAGGTGTCCACTAGGTGTCAGAGTGACGCAAGTAAAAAACATGTGAAAGAAGGAATTTGCTGAAATCTTCCATGTGCCTGAGCATTAATTACACTACAGGGTTGTAAAGGAAGCATAATGGAGCCATAATACAGTCAACAATGATGGGCTTTATCCACCTAATTGCCCTTAAAGTGAGTCTTTTCATTCATAAAAGCCATCTAGAATAGGCATTTTTTCACTTAAAGCAGCCGAAAACTGATTTTAAGGTAAGATAAGACAAACCTCTCCTGATTGTTTGCTACATTACATAACTTCCCACTACAATTCATCCCAAATATGCAGTGCAATTTTTTTTCCTCCCCTCATTGAATGCAAAACGGAGCAGCTTGTGGTGATGCAAGACAAATGTTAGAAGGATTTGTCATGCAATAAAGTGTTATCAAATTCTAGGCCATAAACTCCCTAAACATTGATATGCCAGCGAGGTGCAGAGGAGATGATACTAAACAGTGATTATCATTCACTGAGGTCTCTCTCTCTCTCTCTCTCTCTCTCTCTCTCTGCAGTAATAATACATGAGGGGCTCTTCTCCCTCATCAATTAATCAGAAAGGTATGAAGGTGAAGGAGGGCTGATCTTTGGCCCTCACACACCCACACCTACCATTAATAATTGAAGGGATATTAATGCAGATAAATAATTAAGCTTTGGGGGGATCTCTTTAGAGTCTTAATGAGAGGCGGGGGAGAGATGGCTCTTTATTTTTATTACCTCTTGCTGAGAAGTTTGTGGGTTTCTGGTGATGGCTCAAGGCGATGATACATAGGCCACTTCTGGTAATTGGCAAATAGGCCAGATTTTCCCAAGTGTACATGGGATACGAATCAGCAACCCTCCATTCACACGTCCACTTCTCCAGCCTCAAACCGGCAGCCTTCCAGTCCTACGTCCCAGGACAGCCACCGTCCCCAGCCTCATGACATTCGGATTGATGCATGTTTTTGTTTTTCTTGTTAGTGACATGTTGTTTCTCTTTCTTTCTCACTATTAAGGTCCCTTCCTTACTGTTTCTTACCGGTTTAAAACAGAGAAAAGCAGCCTGCACACTAGCCAGTTAAGGAATGGAATCTCAAAAACAACATTAAACATTAACAAGCTATATTTGACCTGGTGCAAAAAGTGCACTGATGATAACCTGAAATGTTTGCTTAAACTTTCTTTGTCTCCACTTTTCATAACGTCAAATTAAAAGAAGTTGTTTTTTGTTTTTTTTTACTATCTCAGCTTCTTACACTGAGGTGTAGATTCAATGTATGTAGCGGTCTGCAGCTCTTGAAGGAAACTTGTTTTTTCTCTGCTTTGGTATTGTCTTGATGAGTTAACATAGGTAGCTACCAAGTTCTGATTAGGTAGGATTAATCAAAAATAAACAGAAAAAAATCAGTAAAACGACTTCAGAGCTTACCATTGACCCCAACGATGGATGCATCTGTTCTCCAAGCATCATTTTTGAGACATTTATTCCTGTAGTCTTGCAAATAAAAGAACAGGGAAACTTTGAATGACTGCAATCAACTTGTACATTTTGCACTTGTCAGGTAGATAGTTGTTCACAGGACAAAATCACATCCTTTTCTCAGCTCGCTCAGCTTTAGAGGAAATGAATGAACTTCTGGTGACTTGTTGATCGTGTTGCTTGCAGTGTGAATGCACGGTAATGTCCTTTTATGATGCTTGGTGCCACCCTGACTGGTTTTGAACTATGCTTTTGAGCCAATGCACCCAAAGTAATCATTAGTGCCTTTGCACAGGTCCAGTATCAAACATCTTTATTCACAATTTCAGGAATCAAGGGGTCAAAAGTCAATGTGGGCCCACTGGTAGAGTATTCTCAAGGAAAAAAACTCACTTTAAGAACAAGTGAAAAATGAGAGAAGAAAAGAGAAAATGAAAAAAAGGGGAAGAAAAGAAAGGGGGACAATTAGGAAGTAATGGGATGGAAATAGGGAACATCTGAGACGGAACAGAAACTGCCTTAAGGATCCCGTTAACATCTGCCACCAACCCTGGAGTCTCACCTTGTTGGAGACACTAGAACATACAGGAGCAGCAAACAAGGGTTTCTTCACATGAGGTAAAACAAATTGGATGTGGGGATTTTATTTGCCACAGAAAGGAGAAAATGATTGCTGAAATAAACTTAAACTCATTATGGAACAAAACTGAACAACACTAGACCTTTACTTACTATACAATGATCACTATCTGGCAACAATTGTTTCCAAAATGGATAAAAAATGGACAAATGGATATTGTATTTTGGGATGAAACCCTCCAATTAACATGATATATGAGAGAAAGCAAGAAAGAAACAATAAGGAGAAAGAGAGAGAGGGACGGCTGGTGACATGCAACAAATACTGAGTCCACAATGTCAAGATTAGGTGCACATCCATGCGTGTATGTTTCCATCTCTGTGTGTACGACCGGGGGTCTGTGTGTGTGTGTGTGTGTGTGTGTGTGTGTGTGTGTGTGTGTGTGTGAGAGTGAGTGAGTGAGTGAGTGAGAAGGATCCTCATCTGCGATGCTGCCTGGGGCCCCGCTAACCTTTCGGCGGACTCTCAGAGGATCGGCCCTCTCATCTCAGACACAGACCCCGTCACTCTCGGCGGCCGGGACAGAAGGCCAGTTTAATCAGCAAGAGGAGAGATGAGCGATATCGCCCTCGCCGCCTTTGTTGCAATAGCAGCTGTCTGTTCAGATGACTTATTTCCTTGACCCGCACTCCCTCGTATATTACAGAAATCTGATTACCAAAATGACAACGCAGTCTGTCTGTCGTTGAACAAGAAGTAGTATGACATGAAATAGCGCTGTGGTGGATGGGCGCATACACTCGCCCTCAACTCCAATGACGTGGGTTCAAGTTAAGTTTTCATTGTCAGCAAAAGTTTTTTCTTATTTAACCGTCCAAAAACTAAACTTCACCAAATTGCTTTAAGTTGTTTAAACCTAACCCACTGTTTTAGCACAATGACAGCTTGTGTAGGTATAGCACGAATCAATGTGTAGACAATAAAAAATAGGGTCTAGGACTTTCTGCTCTTAATTAAACAAAACTTTAAATGCATTTAATCTCAACATGGAATTGGACTGATATCAGGAGACTGATTTGGATCACAAAAAGATTGGATGATGTATGGGATGGAGTGGAAACCATTTTGACGGCTCTAAAACTCTGTCATCAAAAGCTGAAGGAGGACGACCGAAGCTCAACGATTATCTGTCAAACGCAAATGATGACAATATGAACGTCTGAGAGAGAGATGAGGAGAAGAGAGGGAGGGAGAGGTGGGTGGTGGATGAGGGGATGAGAGGCTCTGATCTAAAGGTGTGTGTGTGTGATTGAGCACTGCATAGTCCCTTTTAGCCTCTCATTATGGCTCAGGCTCCCAGAACAGGACAGAGATGAGTTTCTGACAACCGTACAGCCAAAATGACCACATCCCTGCCTGCAAATCATCTGTGTGTGTGTGTGTGTGTGTGTGTATGTATTTATATACTTATGAGGACCAAATGCCCTCACAAGGACAGAAAGATGGAGGATAATCTGCTAAAGTGAGGACATTCTGGCTGGGTTAAGGTTAGGGTTAGGTTAGCGAAGGGTTAAGGTTAAGGTTGGGGTTAGGGGTTATTGGATCTACATGGCCTAGAAAAGTGCCATGTTCAGTCATCAATGCCTCTGCCGTCTCACACCCTGTTTTAATTGTTTTAATGTCCTTTTCACAGATCAGCTGGTAGGTGCTCATACCTTAGATATAAATACCAATACCAGTCTCAATGAATTCAATATTAAAGGACCAGTATGATTGTTTTTTTTTTTGCTCATTTCCTGCATTCCCGTACTGTTTTGTAATGTTTTGTACCCCAGCCATTACTGTGATCATAGAACAATCATGTAAGAGCAAGAACTTAATTATATAGCTTATCTGATCAATTCATTTGATCTGATTAATTTGATTAATTTGATATGATTAATAATTTCATTTAAAGCTGCACTAGGCAACTTTGGCGGCCCCAAGTGGCAGCGAGGGGTAATGTGTGAAAGTTTGAAGGACTTCATTACCCAGAAAGCAGGCGGTGTTACATCCGAAAACTGTGCACTCCTCGGACCTAAATGTCTTTTTGTTACTGTGTGGTGGGGAGGAGGTGGCGAAGAGGTTCGGCCATCGTTGGCGAGTCCAGATTTTTCTGGACGGAGTGCTCGCTCTTTAGGAAACAGTTTGTAGTTTCAATTCGTCAGCAAAAATGCACGGAGACGAATTCCTGCCAGTGTCCATACCCGACACCAGAATTTTATTTGGGCAAATCTGGCGTATCTATGGGGTCTCAATTAATGGGGACGGGACGCTCTTCTCTGTTGCAGCCCCACTTTGTGATTCTGATCAGACGGGTGTATTTTTATGTAAAAATCTTCCCTAGTGCAGCTTCACCATTGTTATTTGAGAATTGTAGGAAGTAGCAGCTGTAAGTAAATGTTAAGTGCACTTTTTTTGTAAAACACCACTGCTGCCTTTGGGTTTCACGCCCCTTTTCAAGTGTCTCTGACAGCAACAAGAATAAGCCGGGAGACTTCGGAAAGCCCAGAGCGGCGAGAAGGTGCATTTTCAAGATCCTGAATCACAATGAGCCAGACGTCAGTGATATGATCGGCGGAAAATCCCAGATGTGAGAGGTAGCCTATAGAGATGACTGAGTTTTGAAAGCGGGTGGATGCTGCCACCGAGACGCGGTACAATAAGTCACTCGCAAGGACGGATAAATATACAACACGTACATATTGATGCAGCAGATCCATCAACTTATCTAATGCACAAACACATTTTTATCTTCTCCCTCAGATGACTCACAGGACTGTATCGAGTGTTCAGCTCTACACTCAACTCCTTTCTGATTAAAGGATAATTCCGGTATTTTTAAACCTGGGCCCTATTTCTTACATATTTTGGGGTCTAAATGACTAATAGGTACAGACTGTAGGTCAGATTGTTATTTGAAGTGTCTGACAACATTACAGAAAGGATCCCTACCTTTGTTTAACCAGAAACAGAAGTCTGGCTCAAGGAGAAGACTAACAGCGAGACTTCTCCTTGAGCGAGACTTCTGTTTCTGAGCCTGTCAGTGGCAAAAACAAGCACTTTCAGTGGACGTACTTTGATCAGGCGCAGTTGCCCCAAAGGATTACGGTGCAGCCATTGCAGCCCGTTTCGTGGCTGCCGGCTGAGGCAATCTACTGAACCAATTCCAAAACTTTTTGTACCTATTAGTCATTTAGACCCCAAAATATGTAAAAATAGGGCCCAGGTTTAAAAATAGCGGAATTATCCTTTAAACTTCCTTCACTACTTGACTTTGACAAAGAAAGTGATACTTGTATTTGTCCAGGAAGGGCCCAGTACAACTCTCTACTGACCTCTAAGACCATGAACTGGGATGATGATGATGAGCTGCATTTGTTTCCTTGATTTGCTTTTTGGTTTTCTTTTATTTACTTTAAAAAAGTCATTCTCTTATCTCATTCTCTCATTCTCTTATTCCCTTGCTATTTCTGTTTCTTCTTCCTCGTCCTAATTCTTCATGACTCCCCCCCCGCACCCCCACCCCCT
>OOFE01016166.1:0-11734 GCA_900323365.1 Monocentris japonica
AGCTGGTCCAGGAAGTCACTGAACGAGGAAGTGACGTCCTAACTGAAGACCCGCCTTGATGACAGGACTGACAGATTGCATTTTCATTTTCATTGTGACACCAAAAGAGTGTGGTGACGTGTAAATGTAAATGAAACAGACTGGGGGCGCTGTTTCACTTATTGCATTGGAATATTGTCCACTGTACAGCGGGGGTATGACTTTGAAAATGAAATGTCAAACAGCTTTTCCATTCCATCAGGAAATGACAAAGGGTGGATAAATGCTACACACACTCAGCATCCAGTTACCCTTTTTAACAGGCCACACAAGTCATTAAGCTTCTGACTGTCCCCCATTCTCCGCCCAGCGCTCGTTTCCTCACTCTGAGTGAAACAGCCACTCAATCACGTGTGTCAGTTTGCCTCCAAACACAGCCATGTATGAGGCAATCCTCATCAGGGTAACATAATCGAGAAATGGAGCTGTGCTGCCAGACACTAAAAGCTTTGTATTATCTTTGGAAACAATGAATAGTTATGTGGCATTTGAGGAACAATAGCTGTCTAATTACTCCTGAGATGAATGCTTATGAAATTGATGCTTCTCTCTCTGGTGCACTTAGAAAAGTGGATATGTGCATCTGGGTGAAATGCTTTCCTCAAAATGCAAACTTCTTCTTGAGAGGAGAGCGAGGACAGTCACCGACACCCCTTGTAATTACAGCCCTGAAACTAAGGTAACAATTTAGCGTAAACAGGACACAACTACCAACTCCCCATTCCTAAATTCTGCTGTTCCTCAGCATTTCAGATGAGTGCATACAGTACTGTGCAAAAGTCTTAGGCACATGTACACAAAATCTATAAATATAATATATATAATGTTTCAGAAATAATGAAATGAAAAGTTTCTATAAAGAGCAGTAATTTAAAACTCATTATTGCAGAAAACTAAACATCTAAAAAGAAAATCCAGGGTGCCGTCTTGGTGAAATATTAGTCACCGTTGCAAAGGCCTGATACACTTCCTTCAATGTGGTAATAGGAGAGTTCTATTCCAAAATACCATATATCCATTTGGAACAAAAAATAACCTAACCTCACCTAAAGTTCATCATTCAATATATCTACGATAAAGAGGATCCAATTTGTTATCATTTTGTCAACCAAGGTCTAAATTCAGCTGCTGTCCTTGAAAAAAATGTCATCATTTGAATGAATCAAGTATCATCTCATTTTGTAATGAACCTCATCTCATGTACGCTGCCTTGTTTTCATGACGTATGACCCCATTACTTCATAAGTTACTGTGTAAGATATTTGGAAAAGAATCGCTTGTGTTCGGGACATTTCCTAATTAGGCCTCATATTTTTACATCAATAAATAAAAATGCTTGGTAAGAGCCGTGGGATGGATTGACTCTACTCAACATAATGGAAATGTTGGCACCGACAGAGCAGTGAAAAATGTTTTCACGTCCAAAGCATGCATACAGTTGTGTCAATGATCTGCCTGGGAAAATCCATCACCACGAGCATCTGATGCATTGCAACTGCAACCTGCGCCAGAAACAAGCCAACTCAGTGACCCGCTTTAAATCTTGACTAAGGCCTGTCAACAGGTGTGAAGGGAGACAAAGTGTAGAACAAACTTTGGCTGTCAAGGCAGAAAATGAGGGATAGAGTTTGACAAACAGACGAGTGCATGACAGATCTGCCTTGTCATTAGTTGGCGTGGTTCCGGGGCCGTTTTAATGCTGTCATCTGTAAAATATTAGTAATATGAAACAGCTGAACAGATGTAAGATACAGAGAAAAAAAAAGGGGGGGGCTTAACACCTTTGCTGCTAACTGCTTGACCTGTTGCACTCTTGTTACAGAGTCTCTCAGTCTTTCAGAGGTAGGTACGCTCGCAAGGCGTCCCTTCAAGCAGTTGTCACACAATCTTTCCTTATGAAGGAGAAAATGGAGTGAAAGAGTCTTCATGAGTCAGAACTGGGGTGTGACATATACACAGACAGAATTTTGTCCAGTCTGGTCTTTTTTTCATACAGTTTTAAAGTGGTGATTTGCAAGACCCTCAATTTTATTTTTATTTTGGGTCATCGTTGGTGCTAAGCACTCATTGCTGTGGTGTTTCTGCACTGCACTTCCCAGAGGTCACTTGTCAATGAAACAGTCCAGTACTATGATGTCAGTACTGGACATCTTCTGATTACATCTCATTGTGTGTAATTCTAGATTGCCCTATGTGTCATGTAAGTTGCATGCCACTTGGTACTGAGCAATGCAGTAACAGGCCAGCGAGCCTTTTCCTCTCCACACCTCTGTATGAACTGCCTAATCAGAACCAGAAAGAAAATCCATTTTTA
The DNA here is from genome assembly GCA_900323365.1 of Monocentris japonica. Classification (NCBI taxonomy): domain Eukaryota; kingdom Metazoa; phylum Chordata; class Actinopteri; order Trachichthyiformes; family Monocentridae; genus Monocentris; species Monocentris japonica. Next base: position 2,354 of record OOFE01016166.1, read on the forward strand.
TCATCAAGTACAATAAATGCCCAGACATTTGCCATGGCAACATGGGTGCAGAGACATATCGACAACTTAATAATAGAGTTTCACAGTCCTGTACATATTGACACATGGTACAAGGACATCAATTACCTTGCATACACCGCAAAAGGATAGTGCAAGACATGCCATAGACCTTACAAAGTTTATATCACTTGTTACATATAAATTCATCACATGAACAGTTTCCTCCATGAACAATTGGGGATGAAAGGAAAGTGCACAAGCCAAGCTTTCACCACATAGTCTGAAACGTCAGGATTATCACACTGTACACCCACACTGTCAAAAAACATCTCATCCGAGGGTCATTATCGTACAGTATGTCCTCTAAATCAACGACTCCTGGTAAACTGACATTTAAGATTACATTTGACTCATTTAGCAGTGACATTTATCTAAAGTGACTTACGATGAGAGCAACAGCAGACTGAGCGTCGATTCCTAGATCATCAACACTACAAGCTACCAGCAGGGAGGAGTGTCAGTGTCAGAGCCACAGCTCCCAGACAAAGAAGAAACAGATAGTCCAGTGCCGTAGAATAATCATGTATTATTGAGAAGCTGGCTTTAGAACCAGGGAGAAAAGTTCTCTTGGATTTTGTTAAATGCTTTTGTTTTAATGCGTTAAATGTTTGCTGCAGATCCTGCTTACTGTGCAGCCAGCAACACACACACATATGACACAGTTGCTGGAATCATTCTAGTCATAAGACCTAATAGCTAAAGTGCATTTTCATTCCATTTGGGCAGTAGAAATGGATACCCTCCCATGGGGAACCATGTGTAAGCATGTCATGGCTGAGCCTATCCAGTCTGCACCAAAAACCTATTTGTGCTTTCGGAAAAGCCATACATTCTCAAAATAGTATGTGTGATTGGGTTACCGTCTCTGTATGCCAGTGGCATAACGTCGTATATCACATCTCACCATGTGTGAGGTGACATAATCCAGCTAGCATGGGACGGCGCTGCACCAATGATTACTGGGACAGGTGCATTTTTTATTTCCCCCCCTAAATGCATTAGAGCTGGGATATTTCACATCTCCAGTTAATAGTTTCTGGTTCTTTTCTCACTCTCGTCCGATGGCACATAAAGAAGACACAGTGGGGGTCTGATTTCCATGGGCATGCATGAGTTATGAGTGAGTGTTGTAAGTAGTTTGAGCAATAGGAGCTGAAAGCAAGAAAAATGTTTCCATATAAACTCTGGGGAATGAATGTTTGAATGTAGTTGCACCTCCATGACCTCCAGTGTGCCACATGAACAACACAAATGAGCAAATGCCAAATCCATTAAAGATGTACAATGGTTATTCATAATATTAACTGGATGAGGTCTATCCAACCGACCCCAACATCCCAGTCGCATCTCTGACCTAAGGTACCTGAAAAAAATGTCCATTTATCCTAACAAGTGGTATTTGTAAAATTAACAAAAAATCTCACTTGGTTGAGATTTTATGAATCAACACAAGATTAAATTACATTTTCTGGAGAAAGTGTGCTCGCTGGTTTTAAAACATGATTAAGGACTACTGATGATGGTGCACGATAACTGTGAGATGGCTCTGCTGCATCTGGTGAAGCTAGTAGCTCTGTTTCACACAGGAGGAAAACTTTGAAATGTCACAGAGAAGAAGAGAAATATTGAAGTGAAATCAGTTGTTTTGTTTGTCCTGTGTCCCTTCAAGCTTGTGTCGTTCTTGCTATCAAGACATACATGTGGATGCATTGTTTGCATAGTGTGTGTGTGTGTGTGTGTGTCTGTATTTGTGCAAATGTGTGAAAACATGCTGTGCAGGATGCAAGTGCATGCCAGTTTTTGTTTGTTTTCTGTGCAATTTTGGGTGCAAGTATTGGAGACAGGCAACTGAAACAATGAGTGTTTTTTTCTAAGGATAGCCACGGTCCCAAAACCAATTACCTGAATAAACTTTTACACAATGTGTTTTCTTTAGTTCATGTTTATGTCAGCCTAAATCTGGATGTACATAACCTTATGCAATCCAAAGCAACATATACCATTTTTTCCAAGCTGCCTACAGGATCGCGAGGAAACAAACCCCTAATGTTGACAGTGTTAGTGCCATTCTCTACCTATTCAGCTACACAGTACCAGTGCTACCATCGACTTTGACAGAGAGAAGAAACTGGGTCTATCGTAGAAGACGCAGCTGCGCGACTCCTCAGCACTTGTTCTGGGTCAAGCTCCTTGTCAGTCAACTGTAAGGTGACGCCCAAGCCCTGTGAATTGAGGAGGAGAGTCATTACAGGACACTTTGAAATACCTCTGTTATAGGAGGTGATGACATCTGCCAAGCTATGCAGACATGCCCTCCAGAGACGGTAACCAAGGTCAACTCATCACGCTGCCAAGATTTCTAGTCCAATGGAATTCCACTTGCCTTTAGACAGCCAACAGCCACAGGACAACTTAGGTCCATACAAGAGCAGCACAGAGCTGTCAGTGTTTCAATCCTCAGAGGCTCTAGTTGAGCCAATTGTATTATTATTATTAGAGGATTCTATTTGAGAGGGAATCAGTTTTTAAACCACAACAATGATAATCTTCCTGAGACCCAACCTGCCAACATTTAGATATCGAGCTCCTATCATTTGATAGTTATTGTAAAGGTAGTTTTGCTCATAGAATAGACAGCTTCAGATAGCTTGCCTTTACACGCTCAGTTTTCAATGCAAAATCAACAAATTACCATTGTCTTACTAATTCAGTTTTTGATGTACTCCTCCATGAAGGTTAGTGTGTCTACTGTAAATTGTTGGGATTCGATTTAGGGGTAAGGTTGTAAGGATAGGATTTTTTTAAGGATATGTGCAGCATGTCATGGTATCTCTATTGTATAAACCATGGAAACCAATTTAACTGTTTTCTTGTCTTAAGTGAAAATTATATGTTTTTTATGTTTGAATGAGTTTCACGACCATTGGGCCTTGAAAAAAAACCTGAAAACCCTATTGTACAGCTTCAAAAATACATTGGTGACAATGATAAAAAATAAGCAAACCTCCCTTTTTTCAGATATATGTGTTTGGTCCAACAGCAGCAGTATGTGAATGTGAGGATAACTAAAAGAAGTGCGTGAGGACAGCAATCGGTACCTCTAAGACTGTAGAGAAACAAAGGGAGCTAAGGAAATGATGCTGCCGCCCAGTGAATGACAGGTATTTGTTCTGACAGGTAATCCTGACTTTAGGCAGACATACCCCACCCTTCGTGTCTGGACTGCACCGGGTAGACACTTTCTTCTCTCTGTCAAAGTCAGTGTTAGCACTGGGGTTATTTACAGTGTCTTGTTTAGAAGGCTAAATTTATGTGCTTTAGTCTCCTCTGGGAATCTCAGAGGCGTGGATGCACACTACACTCGCAATTGCTCACTACTTCATGTGGAAGTTCTTGCTCTGTGCCAGATAGACTGCTACTTGAGTCATTGTGCTGAGGTCACTGATAACATTCATTGAGTTCTTCCGCTAACCAAGCTAAATTACTGTTCTATTTGAGTCATTTCCTTCTACAGATAAGGAAATAAAGCTGCATATAATTTTTTTTAAGATTAATTTTGCCTTTATTTCATAGACATAGTAGAGAGAGACAGGAAAGCCTGGGAGAAAGTGTTTGACATGCACCAAATGTCCCAGGACACTGCCGATGCATGGTACACACCTTAATCAACTGAGTCACCGGGACACCGCTAAATGACAGCATTTTAATCCGTATCTATTTGGAAAATGGAAAGTGGTGATAAAATGTCTTTATGATTACTGACGCAGCAGCAGCTTTTCCACAGAAGAAACATTTACACTGGAATGCTGACACCTCTGGTGTTGTCATTCGAAATACTATAGCATAGCTGATGGTGCAACCCACTGACATTCCTCATCCACAAACTGGAAATAGTCCAAGAACTGGGTTTCTTACTGGAGGAAAACAGCAGATGGAGGCGGGACAAAGAGGCTGAACTGATGGGAAACTGTAAGAGGAGAAACAAACAACATCCTGACAACGGTAAGAGGATGTCGTCTTTTTTGTCCATTATTTATCCAGTTAATGCTTGTTGAGCATGCATGTGCTTCCTCAGCAACGCCCTGTTTTCCATTCACTGTTTCAGACACACCTGGTAGCATCCCAGTACACCCATAGACTTCTGCTACTGGCCACTGAGCAGCTCAGGGTTAAGTGCCTTGTTAAGGGCACCTCAGTGGTAGGGGTAGAGATCTGCCCAGATTTGGTCAAAGGATTCAAACTGGCAACTTTCTAGTCCCAAACCTGCTTCTAATAACTTTACCCTATACCACTTAACGCATTTTGTGAAATGAGCAGCCACTCTGAAACGGCTATATAATTTATATGGTTAAAGTTAGGGTTAGGGTTAGGAAACTTTGGCCAAGGTTAGGCAATTAAAACAATTTGGCTAAGGTTAGGTTATGGTTTTGGTCATGGTTAATCTTTTGCTGAAAATAAAAACTTCATTTCTTGATGCATGAGTGGAAATTGAACCCAGGTCATTGGAGTTGAAGGCAAATGTATCCGCCCATCTGCCCCCCCAATCTCCTTACTTTCCACCACGTTATTTCAATGTCAAACCACTGCCGGTTTCTAGTCGTGTCTCCTCCATGTAATCATGTCATGGTGGGGAAATGTACTTGTCTCACTTTTTGTGCACGGAGCACATTATTTGCATTTGTGCTCATTTCACAAAATCTCGTGAGACCAGGCTGCTGCCACCGCCCTGTTTTTGACTTCATGAGAACAACTCTGACCACAGCAGTCTAGTCCAATGTAAAGAAAACTCCACTGACGCTGATTCTGCGGGGCAAAGGACAGACTTGGTGGCTGTGGAGAGTTTCTCCTTCAGTAGAGCTTAAACCTGTGACCCAGATCCCTTGAGAAACTCCCTCGGCTGCTTGGAGGGGGGGGGGATGTGCACTCGCTGCCCGAAATGACAAACAGCAGGCAGGCGGTGGCATGCTTTACTTGCCAAATACAGCACTCCACGTTCAAATAGTGCTGGCAGGGAAAACATAGACACTGTTATCCAGGATCCCCCACTCTGGAGTTGGATATTGAGGGGAAAACCTACTCCTTCCAGGAGACAGAGACCTGCCTGTGTTCAGTGGGAGAGGTGAGGGGGAACTATCCAGAAGGTTCATACTGCTGCTATCGCGGAAAAACTCATAGCTGCAGATTCACGATTTTCTTTTTCTTACTTAAATCATTTTTGTGTTTAGTGGGTTTTACAATTGATGGGCCCATGAAACCTGTTAAAAATCCATTGTATAAATAAAAAACTATATGGGCAGCACTGAGAAAACAATAAATCTTTTTAACCTTTCTGAAAAGCTTACAGTCTGCAGATATGTGGGCTTTGTCCAACAATAGTGATATACTCAGTGTAACTGTTGGCCTCTGAGTCTTTGCTTCCCACTGAGTTCAGTGAACATTCAAGTCATCCATTTTCTTTGATGGTTTTGATTCAGCCAAGCATACTGGCCGCTAGTGCACTGGCCACTACAGTGATTAACTGCATATTGCTGCATTCATTTTCAAACATATCCATCAAAGTACAACTTCTTCTAAGTGGAAACAAGCTTTCCCAGGGAAGCAGGCTCAGGAAACATCTGACCTGCGTTAAAGAATGAATGGAGATTCCAAGTCCTGCTAGTTTTGTTTCACCAGTTTTACGGCCATATCGTAATTTCAAATTAAAACATAAAGTTAAGTACTATGGAAACCACTTAACACAACACAGTGGTAACGTGAATGCCAGCTGGCCAAGCTGGTAGCTGCCAGCAGAGCAGAGGAGGCTTGCAGCTATATAAACCACTGTAGCCAGGAGAAGTGGGGTAATAATTGGCTGAGACGTGTTCATTCCTAAACAGAACAAAACACGAAAACATGTTGATGGTGGGTAACTGTAAATTGGACTAGAGACACTGACCTAATAAGTGCACTCTTAATAACCATGCTTACAGTCATATATTAAAAGAAATGTGAATGTTTGATTGAAGTGTGCTATTGCGGTCATGCACTATTGTTAATGTGTGATTTACATGCATCAATGTACACCTAAAGAGACCATGGTGACTAACCAGGCCACCCACTCTCTTTCCCATTTTTTAAGTTTCCATCATAAACAGTTTACTTGTCTGCATCATAAACTAATGAATGCCCCCATGCACCTCAGTATCCTCACACCATACACCATGTATGTATATGTGGAAAACTGCACATTTTCCTCATTGTTCTGTGAGCCCTATAAACCCCACTCATCCCCCTAATCTCGTAATCTTTAGTGGAACAGCAGCTTCTGTGATCATTGGCAGGTCTAGCGCGTTCCTTGCCTTCCTCCAGTGGTGCTGAGAAGGTCTATGTGGGAATAGCTAGGTAATCCGCATCCATCCATCCATTCTCCAAATACCTGCAGCCGGATTCCTTTAATAAGACCTTGGCCAGTGCTTATGGGTGGGCTTGGTGGTGGCGAAAACATGGCCTTCTATGGGAAAGAGAAGCCAGGCCACTTAACTCTGAGAAGTGATTTCAAGAGGTGCCCCCTGAGATGCCCTGTTTGATTGGGAAGCAGAGTTGTATCTGGAACTGGAGACACAGCGTTATAGCTGGCTGCTCTGCCAGCAACTCACAGCCTAATGGAAAAAGGCACGGTAAATATTGTAGCAAGACATGAACAAATGTGCAATGAAACAAGTATACCTATAGTCCGAGGTGTAATAAAAGGTGTGGTGCATAGTTTTATTGTGATATGTGTGAGGATATCTTGTTAGACAGGAGTATCCATAACATATAAAACGGAAATATGTAATTGTTATCATGTGAGCTAAAAACATCTTACGCTATCAAATGCAAAGAGTGTTTAAATCTGTGACGATTATGTTACCAAATCAAGATTGCATTGCCTTTGCACTGTGTTGCACTTCAATTAAAGTCATATCAAAATCACTGAGGTATGAGTATTATCCTTCCAAATCATTTATAACATCAGAAGATTGCTACTCTGCAGATGGAGCACTGGCCTCATCGGCTGACAAACCACCTCTGATAGCCATCTATAGAGTCATCAGCCACCTCTTGGCAAGTTTAATACGACTGGGGACCGTAACTCTCCAGGCAACTACCACTAAACATGCCAGACAGTTCTGGCTCTCACCCCTCCTTCAGATCAATATCAAATCGTCTCAGAGCATCAGCAATCAAGCACGCCAGAACGGTGAGTACTCACACACACCAGTCAAAGGTTACAACCGGCCAGGCTGGGCCAGCTTAGCCCTCAGCCAATGTGTGACCGCTGTTTTAAAGAGCTCTTTGACGGGTTTAACATCCCTCCTCTCCTCCCCTCCCCTCCCCTCCCTTGCCTGTTGTTTTCCTTTCTCAGCCATCCTGATTAAACCTGGAGTTCCCGGCGGGAGGCTCTGATTCCTCGGCCTCCACTGTTGCTGCAGTGAAGTCAGCGCTGCATGTCCTCACCCAGAGCCAGCCAAGCCCACTGGCTATACAATACTGAATGTTGAACATAGTTTGACCAGTATCCTGTCTCGCGCTGTACCTTTGTAATGTACTGTATGTGAAGTCGTCTTTTTACCTTGGGTGCTAGTGTGAAACTCATTGTCCATATTTCTGTGCAACAATATTATCAAGACAAATTTCAGACCATTTATTGTACTAGGCTGTAATAATATTTGGGGGGATGATGAAGAGTGATGCAGATGGCTCTTTCTTTCTGACTAGTCGGTGTCGCTATCGTTTATTAGCCGCAGTCTACATTGAGTGTTTATTATTATGTTGGGCCAGTGCCTACATTGAGTTGCAAGTTAGCCAAACTTTAAAAAACAACTTCAAACATGTAAACGTTTCACAGCTAATTTATGTTGTAAATATGTTTGTTTGGGGGCTCATGCTTGTTTGTTTGGTACTGATGGCACTGGCAAAACACCAAACAATGGCCGCTTATCACCAAAAATCAAGAAAAGCAAGAATCTCACAGAATATCACTTTAATATTCCCCCCCCGAATGCTGATGCTCTTGCCATCATCCCTCCGTATGCATGGGCTTGGTCAAAGGAGAGCCACTAGAAGATATGAAGATGAGGTGTGGAAAGCACTCATGATCACATACACCCTGAACACCCCCTCAACCCATGCCTCACCCTCCTCCCATCCACTCGTAGATACAGCTCCTGGACCTGCATAACATCTTGTTTTGGCAGGAGCGTTGTGCCCTTTGCCATCGCGGCCTTCAGCAAACTGCCTCTATAATATCATGGACTACTTTTGGCAAAATTGTATTTGTAAGTCTCTAGTGCCAATATGTCTAAATCTGTGCTGTGAACTGTTTGTGTCTGGTATCACTGTTCTCTTTTGCTTTCCCTATGGATCTCCTTTCCTCTTGGTTACAGTATCTATCAAGCTATCTTGAAACGGGCGGATAAACGAGTTCAAAACTGGACTCCAAGTCAACAGTTGTATGAGTCTGTTTAGTGTGCAGTAAAAAAATACTTCTCCTTGTAGTTTGAGACAACAGCATTTTAATTTTAAAGTTACATGTAAGCCTAATACACTACTTGGGCTAATTAAGAAAAAGGCATCAATGGCTTATGAATAGGTCACATAACTGAATGTCTATCAATGTATAGAAGGTCACATGTAACCTACTACTTTTGCTACGCACACGCACACACACAAAAACACAAAAACACACAGACACACACGCCTTACAACAACAAACAGCTTGATTGCCAAATTGCCCAAGATGGCAAGAGATCATTTGGGGGCAATTATTTACTTACCCCAACCAATTTAGGTTAGAGACACCATTTAATTCATTTAGACTAGCCGTGGATGTGCTATTAAACAGTGACAAAATGGAATTTTTGAATTGGATAGCGCAACTCAGGGCAGTTCAGAGGGTAAGCAAATTACATCGCCCGGAGCGACTGCCGCTGCATGAATGGAGCCTTTTTATGATCAGAGAAAACGTCTCCCGGGGGACGTGAAATTTCAGAGGGTTTTCCCCCTTAAACATACACGGGTACACTTTAAAGGTAAAAGGTAATTTCCACTTCCTATCCTGGATAATGCTGTTTGAACTGAATAAAACGCTCTCATTCATAGCAGTTGAAACTCAAGCAAGATGTGCAGTTTTTTTTTTTTAAAAAAAGGGCCCTGGAAGAATATGAACTACGTGAAAGAGGGTGTAAGAAATTCCCAAACAATTTACGTTCGAACTGCATTACTTTGATACATGTGGCAGGGCGCCTTGGAAACTCACTCACCGTTTTGTTCCTTTACACTTGGATGGTGAAATTTGCTGAT
>OOFE01016166.1:11754-28317 GCA_900323365.1 Monocentris japonica
AAATTTGCTGATATGACTTGATTCAGCATCCGAGCCATATTGTTGGAGAAGCGATGCAAGAAGGAATAATAATGGAAGGATCATTTGGATTAGTGGTGGTCGGCGATCACAAAGCGCTGTAGACGGGATGTTTTGTATCACCAGGCACGCACCACGTCGTTTAGAGGACACCGATGCTGTTTTGGACACATTTGTAGAGGATAAAAGTAGAGTAGAATCCACATAATCTTAATCAAGGGCTTAGTCCTTTTTTAAAAAAAAGAAAGTGATGTTTAAATCTTCCTAAACCAAGTCAAATCCCTTTCCAAAACTTCCAGACCTGTGGCCCTTGGCGAGCCCTGGTGATTTGGATGCAAGCGCGCACCTGTTGGGTCTTTGGAAAGTTGGGCGCAAAGTTGGAGAAAGTGCGAGTTTTATGCTTTTATAATCCTGGATTTACTGGCAACAAAAATGTCCTATCAGGTGCAGGCGTAAGACCAATGGCACGAAATTATTTTAAAATGCATAAACGCATTTTGGTCAGAGCGTGCGTCCACGGTGCGTTCTTGAGTCCTCTGAAAGAAATCCCCGCAGATCTTTAGGCATTACAGTGAAACCTCAAAACGTAGACAGCAAAAAATATGCAACCCGATACAGTCTGTGCAACACCAGGACAAGTTCTGATGTCTGGCGAGGTCCCGGCTCAAGTTTGGTGGAGACTTGAGAAAAAATGTCGCTGGAGTGGAGACGGACGGGGCTGGGTTTTTGGAGACTGCCAACTGACGGCACAACAGGTGCTATACATAAAGTAAAAAAGTTCCCAGCCAGAGGAAACTCCCAAGGATGTTAACTATTCCGCTGCTGCCTGGTCCAGTGAGGTGGGATATGGTTCACTCACCACAGTTTCACATGTTTTTCAGGAATCCTCTAGGAAGAAGCGTCAGTATGTTGAAACAAAGCGGAGTAAGGCAGATCACTCCACTATGTATGAAGGAAACGACACGTGATTCGAGGCAATCCGAAACCAATTCTCTCAACCCGTTGGCAGATTTGTTCTCATGTATGAGGAAAAATAAGGTTAGATTAAAAGGCTTGTACTTGTTGAGATGCATATTTTTGCGGCACAATGCAGAAAATGAAAAGCATTTTTTTTCTTAGCACGAGTGAAAAAATCTGTATTTGCAGATCATTTGACTCGTTCCCAATGCAAATCAACTTTTAAGTATCAGCCGTGATTTTCGTGATACTAGTCTGGAGAGCTGCCTTTTCTGCCTCATTTCAAGATATTGATGCTTGTTTCCACAAAATTCCTGAAACACGTGAAACTGCATCGCAAACACGTGGAATTATCTCACCCCATTTCACTTGTTTCAAGAAAAATACGATTTTATTAAACCTATGAGACTACATGACAGTGAAAGCTACTTTAACAGTATTGTGGATAGCTTCATAACGTAATATATCCATTCAAAACACATAGCCGACTGTAAGCAAAATATAATGTTGTGTTGTAATGATTTTTCCTATTTGGGTAAAAAAATATAATGAAATGAAATAAAATATAATAACATTTGTGTGTTCTGTATGCAATTTGCTCTGACTGTGTTCTCATAAATATCATCTTATAATATAACTCCTGGGCTATGAAGTTGCAGCCCTTGTGCCCCAGACACATTCCTTACCCAACCCATCATGGTCCAACAAAGACAGTAGAACAATGAGGACATCAGAGGCGTCATAATGCATCGTTTTCCACAAGGGACATTTTCATAAGACAAAAGTTCCAATTAAGCTTGTGTTAGCCACAAACCCTGTTGGGGTTTTCTTTTTTCAACCTCTCATTCATTTTCCCCACAGAGAGATGAAAGATAAATGTGGGCATCCTTATTTGAGCAACAGATTTTCAACACGCCGTTGTGCATTATGCCTTAATGTCTCCGTGGAAGGAAATGTTTAAGAGCTTCTCAATTTGTCATATCAAAGCAGAGACATCACTTGGAACAATACTCCCTCCTGTTCCCAATTTCCTTTCTCCCCAGCACAATGTTGTACCTCATCAACTGTGTTTCATGTGGTTCCTCCCATCCTATTGTTGGCAAAATCCGCCAGTGTATCCCCCGCTGTATGCTAAGTCTGCTGCAGCACAGACACAACAATCAAAGAGAGCTGGAGACATATTGAACCCATTGAGCCAGACACATGATGCAATGCTGGAGCAATTTACCCCCTGTCTCACATAGCTCAGTAAGTACCACCTCAAAGAAAGTGCAGAGCAATGATGTCTCCAGCATAAAGGTATGAAGGGGAGGGGGGTTATGGTTTTAATCAGAGTTAATGGCCGGGAAAAGAAAGGCATAGGCTCTGATACAATTATTTCATATGTGTGTTGCCCCCATGGAGAGGGGCATATAGAGGTCCTCTTGTGCCTGCTGCAAGGGCCAAGGCCTTTTGTGTAAAGGAGAGTATCACATTCCAGCCCTGCAAAGGCCTGCAGCAGATGTCAGCACTTCACATTGTGGAATCTCTCTCTCTCTCTCTGTTTCTCACTCTCTCTCTCTTACACACACACATCCACACACACACACACACATACTCATTCACCCCTTGAGGTTTTGTCTGTAAAAGCTGGGTATTTTGTCTCACTGTCCACATTTGATTGCTGCTTCCAAGGTGGTCTTGTGAAGCGTGGAGGCTTTGATACAAGGAAATATAATAAACAGAGGAAATTAGAAACAAGGCAGACCTTTTGGGTCACGGCGAGCATACAGAGGTATGCCAGCCAGCCAGGAGGGCTCTCCGTCCACCAGGGAGGCTGAGATGGAAATGTATACAATAGAGAATTCACAGTCGTCGGCTCCCAGCTAAATCCCATTAGACTTGCTTGCCTTTTTGGGACACATACTGTCAAACAAACAAATGCCCCCTCTCCATCAGTCTGTATTACACAACACATTCGTCACGGTGTCTGTGAAACACCAGCTTTGTCTCTGGTGAAATGCAGTGAAACAGGAGGGAGCGGACACGTTTGCTGAGTCCAGATCACAGCACATTATTGCACCTTGAAGAAAAAGAGGGTCAGACTTTTTAAGACAACTTCATTTCTACGGTGAAACCTCCCGTAGCAGCAGCCTTGGCTGTGTGGTCCTGTAAGGAGTCAACTACTGTGGTATTCATTATAGGTGGGAGAAGCGCCAGCAGAGGTGTTTAAAAATAAATGAATCAATCTCTTCTTAGAGTTTATCACAACTTGAAGACAGTCTTCAAGACAGATGCAAGGTCAACCTAGTATATGGACTAAGTTTGATGTGGACACTAATTGTCCATCATCAATAGGATACACTGCTATGTATCAGTGATATCACCATGTTATCTATTTCTATGTACATCAAGGTCTTATTCTCTAGTCTCATCTGTCCAAGTGTCACATCATGGTGATTAATTGCCCCTGAATTGCAATGCTGTTTGGCTTTGAAACCAGAGCCCCCTGGTGGTGCCCCTCAAAGCTACACTCAAGTCTTGAGTGCATGAATATGAATTTGGTGATGGCACAGTAGGTATTGATGGAAATTTCTCCATACCAAAAAAGTGAAATACTTTAAATTCTGTACGAGTTCTAAAACGATACTTGTTTTGATACCTGACTTTGTTAAAGGAAATCACATTTCATTTGTATATGTTTTTTCTCTTACTATTAATGTTGTAGTCCTATGCTTCGTTTTTTTTTTTTGTTTGTATTTGTGAAGTTAATCGTGGCCGTGTTGTTTGAGTGATGTGCTGAGTGTTTGTTTTATACTGAAAAAACCTAAAATAAATGTTAAAAAAAAAAACATATTTCATTATGCTATAGGGTAAACTATTAACATGTCATCTTCTTTTCTAAATAGGATCAGACATTACTGATTTCAACTGTAAAAATACCCAGAAACTTAAAATCTAACTTCTCATTGTAAGAATCCAAGCTTTTGATGCTTTTCAATACCTTTCTATACCATTTAATACCCCAAAAATCAATATCAGTAACAAAAACTAGTATGGTACAGAAAAGTACCAGTTGCCCACATAGAAATAGACTTGGCTTGTGCATGGCCCAATAAACTGATCCTAGTACATTCTCAGGTGGGGTTGGAAACCAAAAGGCTCCATGTTCATTCAGAAACGAATGTTGCTGTTGGCTGCTGGTAATACAGACACATTGAGAATTTAAACTTATTCTACTGTTGTACTGTTGCACTTATTATAAGCTGCTCTGGATAAGAGTGGCAACAAAATGACATGAAATCTAAATGTAAAGGTAATCTAAGAATCTCATAAAAAATGTCCCAGAGGAGCATCATGCCATCATGAAACAATATTTTGATGGCAATTTTTTTAAAGAATTTTGCACCTGTCCCTTTCAGAATCTGTGCACACCATTGGCTTGACCCAGTATTGCTTACTGCTCCTGGATGGGGTTACAGTGCAATATCTAGGCTAGTGTGCCTCTTTGTTTTTACACTGTGAGCTGTGATTTAAATGAGATACTCTTGTTGAATTGGGTTTAATTCCAAAATATATCATCATTCTATTTTATTGAAATAAAAAAACTAGTGGTTGTCAGTGCTCAATATTTCAAGAACGCAACGGATCATATGAAATGCTGTTATTTTGTAAGCAAAAGGCCTAAAAACTTCAATGATAAGTGAGTTTGCTTCTTTCATCATTTTGTCAAGTAATGTAAACAGTTTTAAATGATGGATATTTCATTTTGGAATGAAACTCGTGTTCCTCAAGAGTTTTCCTCCTCATGCCAAACTAAGAAGCAGTCCAGAAATACTGGAAATCGCCTGCCCACTCAATGGCTTTCTGGCCTGATGCCCCCATCATAATTTTGGTAAGTGTTGTACGTACTAAACATCTGCTGACTGGGAAAACTCAGTTCCCTTAATGGCAATACATTCATTGAATAATCCAGGGTTCAAAGACTGCCAAACTTAATCAATATAGTACTGTAGCCTGGCACTGTGCAGTGATGGATTGTGTGTGTGTGTGTGTGTGTGTGTGTGTGTGTGCTTTTGCATGTCTGCACCTGTGCATTTGCATCTATGTATGCCTTTGCACATGCAAGCATGCCTTTTGTATGTATACAGTGTACATGTGTACATGTGGTTGGGTAGTTGGATGGCATATGTGCTGGTACAAATGTGTGTTGCATGTGCATCTATCTATCTATCTATCTATCTATCTATCTATCTATCTATCTATCTATCTATCTATCTATCTATCTATCTATCTGTCTGTCTGTCTGTCTGTCTGTCGTATCAGAAATCATAGGCCAGCTGCCTTCAGGTTTTAAATCCCAGCATCCTAGCTGCAGTTATTTCCATCTTCATGTCAATTGAGGCCTCATCCAAACTGGCAGCATTCGACCTTGTATGGCAAGCGTTTCTTCCTCTCCAAGCTATTAATCATATCACTAATCAAAACTGATTTCCATGCAGCTTCTCTTTGGTCAGTTCAGTGGCTGCATGCCATGACCTCTGTACTGAAAGAAAAAGTTAAATAGCAATGCAACAAAGTGCAAAGTTCTTCCACCTCTGTTAAGACCTTCTTTTCAGTTGAATGAGGAAATGTGTCAACACATATTCCTCTCCTTTACTGATAGGAGAAATATGGTCTGCATGCCAGACATAATACACAGCAGATTGGTTCAAACCAGCCTGACATATTTCTGGAAAGGCACATAGTTGTCCATCAGACACATGGCTCATAGCCAGGCATTGAGCATTTCTCTAGACAACACAAAAGGATCCTTGTGCTCCATTGCTTTGCCTCTTGATTGTAACACCAGGGCCATGCACTGTGATATAAATCATTACTCTGTCTGCATATGGTCTCCATTAATTTGTATATGCAAACAGAATGCCTTGTCAATTTAAATTATACTACAGGGATTAATATGAATAGGCCGCACAAGTTGTTTGACATAAAGTGAGTGCTGCGATATGGATCAAAATCCTGGGATAAATCATAGCTCTGTGTGCTCTGCAATGGCTTTCATTTTCACTGAAAGAACAATAGAGCAGGCCGTCCACATCCTGGTGTGGTACAAAGTATTCTCTTTAATGCATTTTGGCCAGACTCACAAAGGGAAGAAAAATGAAAAGAAAAATTTTTTTGAGGCCTCATTGTACAAGGTTCTTTATGTAGAAGTCTTATGCCTACAACTAAAGCTGATTTATGAAAATCAATGCCAGAATCTGCAGGTTACATTGGTTTTATTCCCCTGTGATATTTGAAAAGCTAAACTAATTTCTGTCATTATCCAGAAGATGTTTTTTGTTTTTTTATAAATGAGCCCTTTTGATATCTAACTTTATTACTAGAAAGGTGCAGTTCATACAGCTCTGACTCCAGGGTTGTTCTACTACATTGTGGAAGTGGATGTCCACTAAGGCCCAACCACTATGGGGTTTTGAAAGCCTATACCGATATAGATATTTTTAGACTGAAGGTGCAAGTACCCAATATTGTGTGCTAATATTCAGTATCTTCAAATTTGACCATTTTATTCAGTAGTCAGTGCTTCTCTCAGCATTTTACTCCTGGCTGGGTGGACAAACACCTGAAACAGCATCTGCACCAGCAACTGACACAAACACTCAACTGAAACCCAGACTAAGGACATTCTATAGGGTTGGGAGCTCCTTTAGCCAGCCCACCTCATTGATTCAATGTTAGGGTTAGAAAATGAATTAAGAAAAAAAAAACATTATTTAACAATTAAATGAATGAATAAAGTGTGCAAAATCTGTTATTTTGCTGTGGTCAGGGAGGGACCTCCTTCATATTGGCATTAACGTCACTGACAGGTCCATATTGGATATTTAATGACAGGGTAAGGCAAACAGATATACTGGTTTAACCCTAAAAATAATAGATAGATCAATTACAAAAACAGTTGGCAGACAAGCTGGCAAAATGTTGTTGTTCATGTTCCCTTCCAATTTCTAGGGCAGCCAAACATCTTGAAATGAAAATCACTACCAGCAGAAAGGTAAAAACACTGTACAGGGGGTCTGTTTCGCTATAACCAGTAGACCTAAATAGATTAAAAAAGACTAATGCACATAGTTGATGGTGAGTCGGTAAGTGGTTGGTCCTCTGCCAAACCCAGAGTTTTTTATGTTTCGAATGTAATGCCATATAAACTCATGTGAGATAGGATACTTGTATGGCATGACATAATAATAAAATTTAATTCATCCAACCATCCATCGAACCATCCATCTTTCCGTTCATTCAGACAGAAAAAATAGATGAATGCATGACTTAGAAAATGGCCACGAGCTTCCGTCTACTTGATTTAAAATGAAATATAAATGATTTAAATCCAAGCCTGGCCTTCGCCTGAAAGCATAACATCCTTAACAATAAATACCTAAACATGCCTCCAGTCCGAGATGACCTGCCTGAGCTTTATTGCATCCATAATTTGACGTTGCTCTCTGCTTTACAGTCTACAGTCTTCACAGTTCACGTCCATCTCCGCTAAATAGAGCGCACAGCCTGCCATAAATAGCGAGGAGTTTGCTTCCATCACGTGAATATATGCGTTATTGCCCTTATGTAATGGCTTAGCATTTAGTGGTTAGGCTGCTGGGAGCGGCTGTCCGTGGTGCTGATGGGACTGTGCAGCCGCTACTGCGCATGTTGCATGACAGGTACACGCAAGCCTCCATCTTGGGCATCCCGAGCTGAGGCGAAAGGGCAGCATCCATATACACTGAATCCAAGTAACAACAAAACAGGAGCCAAAAGAAAAAAAGAAAACTGGCAATTTGCCGAGATGTAACTTTTTTTTTCATTCCACAAACCTGCTTCTGTGAAGAGGGCGGAGAAGAGAATGGGAACGAAAGACAGCGACTGGTCTTGAAGGCTGTCTTAACGACCGCTCGCACAATCAGCTTTACCGGGTTTTTTAAAGAATTGACTCCTGACAAAACCAAATGGTGAGTGCTATTGAATTGCATTTTTATGACAAACGACTTTTGCATTATCCCGCTCATAACGCGTGGTCATGATGAAATGCATTACATGTATGCTCGCGTTCATATGTTACGGCGTCTTCCTCCTGCATCCCCCCCGTCATGGTGGTCGCTGTTGCTGTGTTGTTCTCACTCCCATCCCTGTGCTCCTGTCTTGGTCAGGCTCTGGGCGAGTGTCACCATCTGGTCTTACTTTTCTCTTGTTAGGCCTACGAAAGGACCTGATGCTACGGGCAGCCACAGGTTGCGACTGCTGAAGTACTCTTCACTGCTTGTTTTGCATTGGTTCAACCCTTTATATATATATATATATATAATACCCTATAATGACGGAACATGGCACAGGCCTTTCCTTGTGTATCAAAACATTTCACAGTAGTCTTGGTTCTTAAATCATGAGTTTAAGTATGAAATATTATTTGGAATTAAATGCTAACAAATGCAAAATAATCTTTTGATTAAATATTATTTCTGCCCAAATGACACTGACCTATATATTGCCATGGACATTAGCAGTTTTGAAAAAAAACATCACTCATACACCTAAACATTATCCACTACCTCCAGCAATTACTTTTCCTATTACCAGAATGTGAGTGGTCCAGAATCCAATAATGCAGTGGAAGCACAGCTTGAGGAAGTTGTGTGTGCAGAGCAGTGTTGCTTATTGACCTTGTACCCATGGGGCAGACCATTATGGCCACCTGAGTCACTGTCAGCTACTGTTTGGCAATCCCTCCACAGTTTAACATTGCCAACAGTAAAACACAATGTGCTCCAGTTATGGTACTTAAGCTGACTCAGGCCATGTCAAGGTTGAGGTCAAATTGTGACCTACTTTCTCAGAGATATCTATTTAGGAGAAACTTTGCTGCCTTAAGCTGATTAGTGAGTGTTTCAAAAAGGATGTTATTGTACTGTATCTTCAAAAATATGACTTTTGTGAGGCCTGAGGACGATTCATAACTTAAACCCATAATGTGCTTTACTTTCATCCCAGCAATCATTTTATGAAAGTGTCCGTTTTTTCAAATGCTTGTTATCTCAGCTTGTAATCTCTACAGTAACATACCAGTGATGGACTCCTCCTCCTTGACTGGAGTGCAGGGTAGAGGTGGGGGTTGACATCAAGACAGATGCTAGGGGAAAGATGGGTCAGGGGAATTGTAGGTCAGATAAGAAATGGTTTGTAAGGTATGTGGTTGGATGCCAAGTCAAACATTCACCATCACTCCAGCTGTTGTCATCAAATATGTGTGTATGTGTGTGTGTGTGTGTGTGTGTGTATGTTTGTGAGTGTGTGTGTGTGTGTGTGTGTTAGCGTTATAGAATGGGGGCACCAACCCCCCATTTCAGAGGAATTTTCCAAATCGATGAAACAATGTTAACTTAGAGCGAGGCGAGGTGTTCGCGTGGAGATGCAAGCCGCTGAACAGATGCTGAACTTCTCCGCTGGAGAAAATGATGATCAATGTGAAGGCGAGGAGCAGACAGGGAATTACCGGGCCGAGTTTGAAAGAAAGAGAGCGAGAGTGTCTCTGTCTAGACAATAAACTGCTAGTTAATATATAGTCTGCTGGCGTGGTGATGAGGCTGTTGGCTCTGCTGTAGGTCTCAATGTCCCTATGCAACAAAAGGGCACCGCTTTTCTAGGTGGAATGAATCACGCAGGTGCTTTAGCTGCTCGCTGATTAATGGGCCCTATCAAGGAGCGTAAGCCTGCGAGTAGAAAGTGTGTATAGGTATGGTTGTGTTAGCGTTAGGCCCGGCTCTGAATTATCTAACAAGTAAGATTGATGGTAAACACACAATCCTATATTATCTCCTACATTATAGTATTTGTGGTCTAAGCAGGGATTGAACTCCAACACCACAGCTATTATGTATCAAACCAAATGATCTATAAAGAACATGATTTACAACTGTGGCCATGAAGAATGGAATATACAACCACATACAGGAAGCAGCAACATGAAACCTTCCTACTGGAGGCTCTGCACTGGTGTGAAGTGTAATTTCGGGTATGGAATTGGTCCACCTATCCTTCAGAGCTCACATTTAATCCTACTGACGGGTTGGATGGCGATAACGAATGACCATCGTTATCCTAAAATGCATTGCTTCACTAATAGGATTTATGTATGTTTGTGCTTGCTCTGCTTTACTAAACCCTGTAGGATTTATTACTGAACCTAAATATTTACATCTACGTGTACAGTGCTGTGCAAAAGTTTTAGGCACCCTAAATTTCTTTTTATATAAATTTGGTTTTAGATGTTTATTCTTTGGTTTTCTGCATTAGTTTTACCTTACTGCTCTATAGTACATTTAGAAAGTTTCCATTTCATTATTTTTGAAAGCATCTTCACTTACCAGAAATGTGCCTAAGACGTTTGCACAGTACTGTACATTACATAAACATAACAAACATAACATAACAAGCAACCGAAAGTAAAAGAGTGCAAGGGTCAAAGTCAATGTGCCTAGACAACAGATGTAACAAATACTCCTAAGTCCCACTAAAATGTTATAGTGAAGTGCTATTTTAAGAAGTCCGAGGCATGGTGAGTGACCCAAGCCTCTGCAGGAGAAACTCAGTACGCTTCATCGGAGAGATGGAGCGTCCAAAGCTTCTTACCTAACGCAAATATTAAATGGTTCATTCTCCGCTGCCATATGTGCAAATGAATATGAAAAGACAACTTGTGTTACCTCATAAGTGATTTCAGATGTTGTGGCTTCTCTCTTTATTTAACCACTTTGTTTTTTACTCCACAGGCTTACAGCTCAGCTCACACCAGTATGAGCGTGAAGAAGCTGGCCATCTTTGTCCTAGTCCTCTTTGTTTGTATAGAGGGAGGATCTGCCAAAGAAAAAGGAGCAAAGAAGGGAAAGAAGAAAGGGAAGCAAGTTTACTGTCCATCGTAAGTATGGGATTGGACCACAATTGGGGCAGCCATATGCCAAAGACTGGCAGTGTTAGTGCCATGCTTCTCCCATTGAACCACACTGCAATAAATAAGGCTGGTTTTCTCAAATCCTCATTCCCATTTCAGGTATCAAAGACTAATTGGATTTACTATGTTCAGCGTCCTAAGTTCTCCCAGTATTGAATTGTGCCGCATGAAATAGTGCTTCTTTAGCACTGTATATGTATTTGTGGAGTAAGGCAACCAGTTGACTAACTGGATAATTTATTTAAAGCATAACTCCATTTCTGAATTGAAACCTATTTTGTCCGTTTTCTATCATGTTAATTGCTTCATTATAGCCCTAGGTGTGTGTAGCTCTCCAATACGGTCCTATAGGGCCAATGGACACTCCAAAAATGAACCCCAAAAGCACTCAAAGCATGACACAACAACACGATTTGATTGCTCACTCTGTAATGAGTCGGTAAAAAAGATATAAATGAAAATGATCTGAAGTCAGTTTTGATGCTAAATCGGCTCTGCTAAATCCTCTCACTGCCTCACTACTGAGCGTCAATGTGTTGACAATGACATGCTTTGCGTGCTTTTGGGGTTGAAACAAGCAATGTTTTGAAACAGGTGGAGGGATTTTCTATATTTCAATTTATTGCCACTGTGATGAATGGCTTCTACAATGAGACCTCTTGAAATGAGGGGGGAACCTTTTCATGCAGTCCCAGTGTTGGCAAGTGTAAGCTGCATGATACATTCTTTTCGTGCTGCATGTGTCTCTGTGGGTCAACCACTTGGTTCCAGTTAGCTTTAGTGCATGGGGTTGTCAGAACGCTCCGCTGAACGAGGGAAAGAAGAGGTTTAGCTGATGGGACTTATGTGTTTCACTTTGATCAGGGGAACCGCAAAATGTACACACACTTTGTGCAGCATTCCTGCCGAGCACTTTAACTCATCCTCAGTGCATGATACGGTTTACATCATGATATGTCAAGTGCTTTGAGAGGGGAAATTCTTTGGCAGCAGAATTCACTGCCACCCACATGGAGGCTTTCTCTCCTGCCAGATCCTGCTCTTGCCTTCCCTCTCTCTGTGCCATTGTTCTTTCATCAATCAGCCCCTCAGAAAATATCTGATGTTGCTTGAATATTTGGCTAAAAGTGTTTTATGTTACGATGTTAATGTTCAGGAAATGTAGATAGGCAGATAGGTTTTTGCAAGCTGGTTCAGTAGGAATATTCTGTATTGGTTTCAAGAATAACTGGAAATGCACTGCTAAAAATATCCGTCTCAACAAGTCATTTAATGTACCTTCCGCCCACCCACATGACGATTTGAGCCTTCAAATCAAATTCTTCTTAAAGTAAGTACTTGTTTGAATTGTGTAAACTTCTTCATACTAGCTGAGTGATCCACCATATTCTGCCTTGCTTCAAGCCATCGGCACTTGTTTCTGCAAAAAAAGAAAAGATTTTAAGACTGAATCTGTCATGAATTTTGTTTTGCAGTGTGTTCTTGTTAGGCTGTGGCTTTTCTATAAAATCTTAAATCTCCAGGAAGGTTGAAAGAATGTTCTCTTTCTGTCCTGAGGACCATGTGAACTTTTTGCCTTTTTCATGGTCTGGGAACATCTCAGAATAGCACCCCGTCCCGTTTCTAAATATTCCTTTACCCTAACATTTCCTGGGTGGTCCAAATGTTAAAAGCTATTTCAATCACCAACTGGTAGCTCTCTCAGGTTTAATCAAATAGTATACAGAGTAGAAGTGGATGTACAGTACATCTGCGCTGTTAATCTGCTAGGAATTTGACCTCCTAATGTAGTGGTGTCTACAGTTCCTTCTCTTTCTTCCATGCAGACAGCTGTCATCTGAGGATCTGGCACGGGTCCCTGCAAATTCAACCAGTAACATCTTGAACAGGTTACTGATCAGCTATGATCCTAGAATAAGACCCAACTTCAAAGGCAAGTCTCTCTCTCTCTCTTTCGCTCTCTCTCTCTCTTTCTTCATCTATCTCTGTCTCAGTTTCTCACTCAATCAATTTTAAATTTACATTGTAGAGCTGATGCTCTTATTCAGACTGATTTACAGTGCGTGAGCTGGTAGGGGTTGAGTGTCTTGCACAAGGACACTGATGTGCTGTTGATGGACACATCCCAGCCAACACATTATGTAAGGCTGACGTAACTTACTGGGACTTTTTGCTAATTTTATGACTTAACCAACTGACAATGTTGTAGCTGCTTCTTATAGAGAGAATATTATTACCTCCACTCCCCATTTCAGACTTGCTAACCGACAACTTTGTGTTCTGATAATGAATACCTTTGGTTTTGGTTACCAATCGGTCATCAAATTGCCATTTGGCGACATAGGCGAGGTGTTCAGATGAACTACTAATCATGAACAAACCCTGATGAACAGCAAAAGCTAATCAACACTTTGTATAGTAGCAAAACGTTTCTGGTATGTTCTTATTTAGCTACTGTAGATGAAGATGCAGAACAAGATAGTTTTAATCTCCCAATAAAAAATGTCTAACTGGGCAATTGACCAAGTATTATTATTATTGTGAATAGTATTTGCATTGTAGCCAACTTCTCATGTAGGTCAAATTCTGTGTCAAGCCAGCAAGAATAAAAGGGTTTTCAAAATAAAACCCTTTTAGATGAACATACGTAATTTTTTTGAGTCATAGAAGGTACCAAAAAATTACATTTGAGGAGGGATTTGTAGTGAATGAACATATAATTGATCTTATTTAAAAAAAAAAATGTTTCAAAGTAACAAATTTTAGCCTTTTAATTTGAAGGCAAAATCACCCAGCCTCCGGTCTCATTCTGTCTCTCTGTGGCTGCTTCACTCAGCTGCTGAGTGCGTTCCTGGAGGCAATGTGAGGCAGCTGTTCACTAACTGATATGGAAATGTCATAAATGTCTGTTGGATAAAACCTCACAATTTCAGATTAGTTTCTCAACAGTTACAAATGTAATTATTGGTTACATGTCAATGTATAATTCTACAGCAATTGGTTTATGTTGGTCTGATATCAAGTAAAAGCTTAATCAAACCTTAACAGTGCCGGCTATCAGTGGGAATGCCTTGGCCATGAGAGTGGCTTTAAGTCCAGAACAGTAGTGCCTTGCTGCCACTGGCTTTCACTTATACTAATCAATGAGTTCTGCTACATGGAGAAGTAGCGTCTATCCCGACATGTGTAGCACTACAAATTACATTACTGTCGCTGATGGACAGTGAGAATTAAACCCACAATATTTGAAGATCTTCAGACAAACCCGTCCCACTGTCACAACGTGCAGACTACTGTCTGGCAAGGTGATGTCGTAGCGATGTAGCCTGAAATTTCACTTTTCTAGTTGTAATGCTGACAAAGCTTTGGTCGTCTGATTACGTTGTAACAACGTTCACTCACTCAACTCTAGTTTGGGTCCACCACTGTCAGTTTTTACAGTTTTGTATTTCACTGACATAGATATGTTTACGTAAATTAGCTGTTTTGCTTCTTGAGAAAAATGAATCTATAGTGTGAAAATATGAAAACAATGGACCACCTGCATATAATTCTTTTGCGATTCTGATGAAAAAAATAGTTATTTCATATTCCATTAACCTTATTACTTGAGCTTTATAATCAACACGGTCATGTTGCATTCACAAACAAAACAAATCTCTGTTATAGAAAACAATACATCACTTGCCCCCGTACAAAGAGTTCCTCACATGCTAAGACTGTGTCCGCCAGGAAGTGTTTTTAGTGCTCTGAGGCCAAATTATAGAAGTTAAAAGTATTTCAACTTTTAGCCAAGGATCGCCACGCCTCAAATAGTTTTCAATAGTCTCAAAGAAACAGCAGTAGCCATGACTAGCGCTTCTCACGTGCATCTGTTTAGTGCTCCCTGCTCACAAAGAGGTACCTGTCCAAGGCGGATCCTAAGTCAATCTCCTTCCACTGGCACTTGGCTGGGGCTGTATATGGGACCAGTTTTTGATGTGTCGTGTGCAGAATCAGCTCCCTCCGTGACTTCCTGACTCCGTGATTGGTCCAGCAGCCAAACATCTGTTCTCTATATCAAGGCGAGATGAAAGCTCCCCCTCCATGAACATCAATGTTATAATCTCCCAAATTACATCCTAAACTGTGCCTTGTGCATCACTCTGCCCCGGCCCATAAAATGGTGAGCTGCTTTTATAGAGCAGATGATTTTAAAGTTACACCAGTAGTGCTTCTTGAACATCACTTTGCCTGGATCATGATTGCACTATGGAATGCATGGGCTATATAAGGCCTCCACATTATGTATGTTCATTTTGTGATTTGCTCCCATTGAACAGCTCTTAGTCACCAACAAACAGTCTACAGCAGTCTACATCCACTGAGGAGTTTATTAGTTTTTGCAAAAGATTGAGTGGAGAGAGATGTGAGTATGTACAATCAGCATTAGCTTAACAGACAGTGAAAAGGATGCTCATAAGAGAAGATTTTTACTATTTTGCAATGTTGACAAAGTCTTTAATGAATCCTCATCAGTAATAGAATCAATTTAATCCCCAAGCACAATAAATGTCCAGGAATTTGACTTGGCGACTGAGTTTAACACTAGATACTGACACATGTGGTACAAGGACAAAGGGGCCTCATATTCAGTGCAAAGCAATTGTGCGAGACATACTATGGAAGTGAAGTCATGCGTCCTTTAAAACAATATCTTATATTTTATTTTATTTTTTCTTACTCAGGCATTCCTGTTGAAGACCGAGTGAACATTTTCATCAACAGCTTTGGCTCGATTCAGGAAACCACAATGGTAAGATGCAATCCCACTTCATCAGCACCTCAGTATTGATCATCAGTATTTCTGCCATTCATGAGCAACAGCTCAGGGGTGAAAAACTGCTTTACCCTACAGTTTTAGGGAAGAATGTATTAGCTTGTGTATTTAGCAGTGAATCATTACGAAGACTGGGGTTTTTCTGCCTCATTTATCTGATGGCTTAATTGCTGATAAAGAAATTGCTAATGACTAGATTAAACTCAAGGATGGCACTGGGTCAAGTGGATCACTTAGGAAACAATGCTGTCTTTTTATTTGAAGCTGTTAGGAGGAGGCGATAAACATCGACAGTCTCTGTCAGTGAATTCAGGTGTTATGTAATGAGTTTGGAGGCGGAGCGCTACATCGGCTGGAATCGAAACAAACAAAGTCTGACCAATCTTAGATAGACACAATCAATGTGACAAGATAAGTGTAATGATCTGAGTCAGTGCCGTCCAGTTGTATGCAGTGTGATAACTGGTTGACAAATCCATGGTTTACAAATGCTCACGCCTTCACAGACTGAATCGTTTAGTTAAGGTATTTTTTCCAAAATTGCATAGCACTTTGAAAAGTAACTCCTTATAAAGACTTATAAACATACCAAATCTCTCGTTATGGATGTGGACTGCTTGTGTCCTGAGGCTGGTCTGGACAGTGTCTAGGTCCAGGGGAGTATTCCTGATCAGTACCTTATTGTAGTTCACTTCATGGGGAGCGACACTCCAAACAAAGCCTTAGATCCTGGACCCTGGAATGTCAGCTGCATGAAAATCTCCACTGAAAATATTTCTTTTGG
>OOFE01016169.1:0-10500 GCA_900323365.1 Monocentris japonica
AATGAGGCCCCGGACCCCCACTGACGCACACACACACACACACACACACACACACACACACACACACAGACACTACAAATAGGCAACTTGCACATATTTCCCACTTGCACTTTATTGCACACATGTCTTGTTATATGTTTTGTCTTTTATTTTTTTTTATAATTTATTATGTGAATTTGTTTTTTTAGATTTTATATTTTTGACTTGTTCCTTCTTACATTTTTGACTTGTTTTTCTTCTGTTAAATGTTGCACCATCAGATCAAGGCAAATTCCTTGTATGTGTAAACTTACTTGGCAATAAACCCCATTCTGATTCTGATTCTGATTCTGAGCGCTGTTCTACCCTATGCAAAGGAAGTCAAGTGAATGCAACAAACAGTGTTCTGTGATAAAATACTGTTTCAAAACTGTCAAACTGAGTCAAAACTGTTCCCAAACTTTGGGCCAAAGTTAAATAGCAGACTCATTTAGCAAATAATGTTCTGAAACAATGGTTATCAACAATGGGTAGGCTCTGGTCTGACTTATTGGACCGTAACTTGCATGCAGTGTTTATACTATACTAAATGTGAACAACCAAATATTTATTCAAACTTGGTATTTTTCTGTTTCTTAATTTTGAGAAATGCTTAAAGATATACAAACCTACCTCAATGTTATATTGCCCAATGACATAAAATAGAATGGATATATCTTTTACTAGTGTATTTTGGTTCCTGTCTGGTTCAAGTCTGCTTCACTGGTCAGGTTTAATTTTGGTAGAAGAAAAGCCCATTAAGCCACTTAAAATTCACTTGCTAGCATAATCATACAGTTAATAAATCAGTCAATCAAATCAATAGCATTCAGTCAAAATTATTAACATACTACTTTATGCCTTTAATTGAATGTTTTTGGGGGGTATTTATTGTCAACCACTTGTTAACTACTTTCCTATAATAGCCTAAACCCGATCACGCTACTTCAGCATTGAATGCTATTTGGAGCCAGACGGTGGCCCCAAGTAACAGGGGTCCATGTTCATGGTATAGAGAGTCGATTGATCGCATTCGCTAACCCACAGAAGTACACTACATGGCCAGTATGTGGACACCCCTTCTAATGTATATCATGGAATAATGGTCTGGGGCTCTTTTTCATGGTCCAGGCCCCTTAATTCCCGTGAAGGGAAATCTTAATGCTACAGCATACAGTGACATTCTAGATGATTCTGTGCTTTCAATTTTGTGGCAACAGTTTGGGGAAGGCCCTTTCCTGTTTCAGCATGACAATACCCTTGGCACAAAGCGAGGTCCATACAGAAATGGTTTGTCGAGATCGGTGTGGAAGAACATGACTGGCCTGCACAGAGCCCTGACCTCAGCCCCATCCAACACTTTTGAGATGAATTGCAACGCCGACTGCAAGCCAGGCCTGATGGCCCAACATCAGTACCCAACTTGACTAATGCTCTTGTGGCTGAATGGAAGCAAATCAGAAGCAATGTTCCAACATCTAGTGGAAAAGCTTCCCAGAAGAGTGGAGACTGTTGTAGAAGCAAAGGGGGGACCAACTCTCAGGTGTCCACATACCTTTGGCCATGTAGTTTACCACGGCATTGGAGTCAAACAGTCAAGTCCCTTGGCTGAGTCTCTACTGGTAGCCGCTGTCCATGGTGCTGAACTGACAGCTAGAGTTAGCGTCTGGCTATCGCCCATGCACAGTAATGCAGTGGTAGTAGAGTTTACCATGCATACTTTCAGACTGGGCCTACTGTTTATAGCTAGTCTAGGATGACTGCAGTGTCAGACAGTGCCATGAACAGCTCATCATTCACCCTGGACAGATTTACAATCAGAAGATTATAGGTGTGCATGTAGTCTCATAAAGACAGTTAATGGTCGATGGTTAGCTCTGAAGTAAGTTTTCATTAATGCTACCTAATTAGCGTTTGTTAGCTAGTTATATTAACTCATCAAAACAATGTAATGTTATAAAAGGCAACACCAAAGCAGCAGAAAACACATGATCTGCCTGTTTAAAACATTGGAGCTGCAAACCACTACATAGATGCAATCGGAGCTTCTCGTACTGCCCACAATCAGTCAGAATAGAGAGACCCATCAACCAAGTTGCTTGCAGTGTGAGCACACAGTAAGACTGATGTTGTTGGTCGAAATATTTTAAGATGAATTTCATTTAAATTGCTATATGGTAAAGCGCTAAAATAATTAAGCTCAACTGCCTACCCTGGCTGTGGCAGTCCAGTGTGATTAACATTAATTTGGGTGACCTCTACTCTATCTAATGAATAAGGAGCTGGCGGGGGGGATGAGACTCACCATCGTGCCATACAGCGCTGCTCAAATAAGGCGAGGCACCACAAGTGAGTAGGAAAAAAAATCCTTTCATCGTATCAGAATAAAATTGCATATGTTGAATATAGACACAAATACAAACACGTTGTCTCAATGGATAAAGTTGGTGTGCATTTTCCTGTTTCATTCCAATGAAAAAGTAAATAGCAATTTACAAAAAGATTTGTAAAAAGTTTATTTGACAAATGATTCACAAAATACTACATATCTGATTTTTTTCTATTTTTTAATGTAAAATATCACAGAAAATTGAAAAGTTGTTAAAAAAAAAGCCATTTTAAATTACCAGCTGCTTTTGTTCAGAAGCAGCATGTCAGATTTGGTGCCCCTATCTACAAGTTAAAAAACATGTTTTGCATATAGGGAATATGTATTATGTAAAATTTTATTTTTTTAGCTAATTTTATGCTTGGTGTACTTGACATAGCTGGTATAAAAATGTATAAATCAACTATTTGTAGTTGTTTTAGATGATTGTTTTGTACATTTTATACTCTAACTCTAACTATAGTAGTTAGAGAATATCTCAAAACTGACCAATCCAGGAGTGCCTCTCCTGGAGTGCCTCACCCTAATGCAAGAGTGTGTGCGTGGGCATTGTACATGCTTGAATGTGTGTTGGAGGAAGCCGGATACACCCCATGGTTGTTTACAGCTGTGGGAGACATGCCTGTTTAATGGGGTTTAGAGGAACTCTCCTCTCTCAATTACTGTCTATCAGCCCCACCAGGGGGGATGAGGGGGGTGACGCTGTTGTCATGGCTTCCTCCTCCCCGCCTACTCCTTTTCAAGTCTACATCAATTCCATGGCAGTCAGTAGATACAGTCAGACTATCACCATGTTTCTCTTTCTGTACAAAATAATGCAGCTGATTTGTTCCATGTGTTTTTTGAATTTGGTAGTTAGACTATCAGTGCAAGTAAACAAGCTGCTCACATGATCCTTGACAACTGGATTGATGCTGATCCAAAACGTGAGCTAATGTTAGCAGTCAGCTATATTAGATTTACAGTTCTAGCCAAGATTTTTGCCACCCTTGCATTTTGTGCAGACAATCTACAATATCTTCTGAAATCATTGGAAATTGAAACAACTTTCAGTTTTTACACATTCATTTTTATTCAGTTTTATTTAACAGCACATGATCAAACAATAACAATACAGATATTTAAAAAATCTGGCTTCAAATTTGAAAAGTGGTTAAATCCGTGATTATTGGCACCCTTTTCTAATATTCAGTTGCACAGCCTTTGTCAATGATGACTACTTCTAAACATTTCTTGTAAAACTTCTTGTAACCCTTCTTTTGACAGTTTCAGCACTGTTCAATTGCAACCTGTTCCAGTTCTTCGTGTTTGAAGGATTCCTTTGACCAACTACACATTTCTGGTCTTGCCATATGTTCTCAATGGAATTGAGATCAGGACTCATTGTTGGCCACTCCAGAACAGTCCAACGTGTTCTCTTGAACCATTCCTGGGTGGTTTTGGATGTGTTTTGGGTCATTGTCCTGCTGGAGGACCAATGACCTTCGATTGACACCCAGTTTTCTGGGTAGCACATTTCACTCCAAAATGCCTTCTGATTTCACGATGCCCTTAAAAATTCAAGACATCCAGTACCCGAGACAGCAAAGCAGCTCAACAGCATTATGGAACCTCCACTGTATTTGACTGTAGGCAGGGTGTTCTTTTCTTTAAAAGCTCAATTTCATCATCTGTAAATAAAGCACTGATCAAAGAGCTCTAATTTGGTTTCATCAGTCCAGAACATGTCCAGAACATTTTCAGTGGGGTCTTCCATAGCCTCTGACCGTAATGCCCTTCTTGGTTCAGTGTAGAGTACGGGCATCTTTGGATGTCATGCAAGGTGTTTTTTCAATGGCTCACACCAACTTTTGATGTCATCTGAGATCAATTTTCCTCTTACCATCACGTCCTGGGAGATTCTTAACAATTCCATGAGCAGCAAACTTCTTAATAATAATAACTGTGGAAACAGGAATACCAAGATCTCTAGAGATGGCCTTAGAGCCTTGTGAAAGCTTCTGTTTGGTGATAATAGTTTTTCTGACATCCTCAGACAGCTCTTTTCTTTTCACCATTTTCACAGATGACTAGGGAAGCAGAACAGACTGTTTTATCACTTTAAAATGGATACTTGGTTCATTTATAGCGTGTTGGAAACTGCAACCTGTGAAATGAGGTGAATTGAATTATACTGCAAATGACAATCTATTACCTCCAACAAAATTGACTTAAATTGTTTAAAGGGTGCCAATAATCATGGCCAGGCCACTTTGTATATGGCCATGTATCATTCTTATTGCTTGATCATGTCATCCTGTTGTAAATCATGAATGTGTGAAGACCAATTATTTCAGAAGATATTTCAAAAATGTCTTTGTTTTAATCTTCAGATTAAAGCATGAAATATCACCAACTAAAGTGATGCTAAAGAACAATAAAAATATTTTTGATGTTCAGGATGCCGATTTATTCGTTTCACCCTAGCTGATGGAAGCACGCCGAATTCACATTTTATTTTTTGCAACATTTCCAAAGTTTGCATAAAATTCACAGCAGTTGGTGTCTTCTGTTCCTCTGCCCCCCCTCTGGGAGAGTTGACTCACTGATTCCTCTTCATTTCAGATGTGACTCCCAGCTGCCTGGAGGAGACTGGTTTAAAACCTAACTAGCACTGTTTTTACACAAACACACACACACACACACAAACACAAACACAAAACCACTGTCCACACCCCCTACCCAGTACTAGCACACCAAGTGCTTCACCCGCCCACTATTAATGCACACACACAGAGGGGATCTCCGTTTCTTGCAGAAGTCTATTATTAGCTGTTCAACCCAGAGACAAACTAATGACACGTTGGGATGAATCACCAGAGCTGCTGCCTCCAGATCCCACTATCATTACCAGCACAACAGCAGCTAGTCAACCGCTGTAGGCTGCTGGCCACCACACAACCATACATACACTAATCCTTCGGTCTGCATCAGTTATCACATCAATTTAGACCAGTGGTTCTCAAACATGTACAAATGTGGTCTGCAGGTTTTCATTCCACCACAGCAGCTTCTTCATATTGGAAGAATAGGATATGTTGTTGCCGCAGCTTGGAAATTTTCACGTTTAAAGGGGCAATAATTAAGGTTTTTACTGCTCCAGAGCTCAAAATGACGATAATATAGCTGCAGGGTTTTCATAGGGTTGTTGATCAATATCCAGTGACTCAACAATTGGAGCTTCTAGACATTCCCAAGAGTAGAATTGATTATATTAATGTGAATAATTAGAATTTTTATTACCTTGGACTGACGACATCGGTGGTTTCGCAGTGTTTGCCGCCTATGTTGACACATTTCCGCAGTTCATGAGACCAAGTGGGAGACATCAGAGCCTCCAAATAATTCCCACATCTCCTCTATGTAATTACCACCGGGAGGCTGACGTGAACATTTTTTTTTCCCTTGTCGGCAGCTTATATTTATGGTAAAACCGATATGACATTAACGTGCCATAATCAACAAACCTTCAACCAGGGAGGAGGAACTAAATCAGTAAAATCGGCTGCTGTAGTGTTTGGTCGGAATGAAAACCTTAATATTCTTGGGCCTCAATGGTACATGGTTGAGAATCACTGGTTTATGGTGTGTTTAATGGCTGGGATTCTCCCTTCCGCCTTCTTAATGAGTCTACAGTCACTGCCAACTAACCTCCACCTATTTTTAAGTAAAGGTGTTTGAACAGTACTGCAATGGGCCACTTTATAGTAAGGCTATGCATTCTAAAGTAGGAAGTGTATCGTTTGATCACTACTTTCAATCAGAGAGACTACGGGTTACAAGTTAAACTTTAAGACCTTTTATTGCCAGTTCAGATACATTTTAAGGCCGATTTCACCCACAAAATTAGCTTGAGGAGTAAAAAAAAACAGTATGCATCAGCGCAACCAGGGTGATTTCTCACTAGAAAAGTAACACTGGTGCACAAAGAAAAAGAAAAAACATTCTTACAAATATTTTAAGAGTTTTTAAGGACCTGGAGACACCCTATCAATGTATGAAGCACCAGTGTGGGCCCTGTCATCGTCCTCAGCGTTCCATGCGCAAATTTGAATGACATGCAAATAGTGAAATACAATGGGGTCAGTTGTGTGGGGCGAATCTAACAACCTGATAATGCTAACAATGATGCCATCTCCTCTTGGACATCTTTGGCAGAACATCTTTGAAGAAATGCATGTGCCTACAGAGTCAATGTGTGTATACGCATAAAGACAAATCCCATTTACCCTATACGAAGTGCCTGGTAAAGTAGCTTTTCAGTGTTGATCAAAATTGTTTCACAAGCAGTCCCCTTGCCACTCTCTGCCCCAGATGAGTCCTTCAACACTGTCATTCCTAACACAGTTTCTGCACCTATTTTGGATTCAAAACCAGGCCAGGCAGCAGAGCTCAGAGTAGGGCTCTGTCAGCCCGAGCTCAGTCAGATATACTTTTTCTCCCTGCCGAAAAAAAGAAACACGATACAAAGAAATTTAGATAGGAGGCTTTTCACTGTAGCATTCAATTGCTCTTGAAATAAAGCCCAACAATGTATACTGTCGGTATTCTACCTCAGCATTCTTCATCAGTTCAGTTTTCTTTAATCGGCTCTTTCCTCTCTGAGTGAATATTTCTACATATCTACTCTGTGATGCCAACAGCACTTGAAAGGTGTGAATACAGTGAGATTTGGATGAAAAGCAGCAATGACTGCTGTGCCTGCAAAATGTCACGTGCTTAACGTTCGTAACACATTCCATTCCATACAGTCCACGTATTGCAACTGCGATGTGTTTTTTTAAGTAGCATATCGGTGTGTGACAACGGGGATAGTCTGCAACGATCAATATAACGATTGAGGCGAGTCTATTTTTAGCATGCACGGAGATGCGCTCCGCAGTGATGGCGATGGTTTCCTCCCCCTCCGACACGATGACGTGCTGCTGTTACGCAAAACCAGGGGTTCACCTTCCTGAGAACCCGGCACTGTCAAGACAGGAATAAATTAATGGAATCAACGGCGCGTGAACGCATATACGTGCGTGGTGTTTTCTGTTAATACAATACAGCCCCTGACCGAGGCATTGCTGAGCCTTGGCTGCGTTGCTTTTAAACTTCTCACCCGTTTTGCTCCTAATTCTACATTACCTTTCAGTAAGACACTTGTTTAAACTTGGTACCGGACACACCCAGCATGGGATGGAGCACCGAGCTCTGGACCCAACCTGGGTCACCGGACTAGGGGAAGCCGTTCTCCACAACAAGCCCGCCCACTCACCACAATACTAACGCTCTCATCAATATCCTCTGCATTAAAACTAGCTAACATCACGTCATGTTCCACAACTAGTTCCAAAATTAAGCACAACATGCAACACGGAAAAGAAACTAACGCCAAGAGAGAAAGTAGACACTTAACTATTTGTAGAGGTGCTGGAGACACAAGTCGAGACATTCTCCTTCCACCTCGTCCTCCGACACCAGATCCGACAAGGGGCGCATTGGCAGCGGGTCGTTCTCCTGAAGAGGTGGCCTCATCTCCCGGAGGAAGAGCTCCAGGAACCGTCGGAAGGTTTTCTCCTCTGCTGCTGAGCCGGCCATCACTTCTCATTCCTGGACAAACAGAGACAGCTCCGCCCGTCAGTAGACTATCGGACTAGCTGAACAGACAGTAGACTACCAGGCTAGCTGAATGGACAGTAGTCTACCGGACTAGGTGAATAGAAAGTGGAATACCGGGTTGGCTCAACTGACAGTAGACTACCGAACTAGCTGAACGGACAGTAGAGTAACGTTACCGGACTAGCAGGACCGTTAGTAGACTATGTGAACAGAGGGTACACTATCAAACTAAAAGGACCGTTAGTAGACTACCGGGCAAGCTGCACAGACCGTAAAGTCTACGGTAGACTACTGGAGTAGATGTTGATAGCTGGACGGAGCCCGGTTCAGCGTCGGTGGGAAACGCGCTGCGCGTTAACAGGGATCTCGGTTGGCTGGAGGGCAGTGACGTCAGATAGAATGTACTCTAGATAAAGAGAGCAGAAAAGAGTCGAAGTCGTGAACGCGTACGCACATAGGGAAAGCGACATCATATTGGCTGACGTTCCGTTCGCTGGTTGACGTGCCCCTGTACGCAGCAGGCGGGAATAGCCTTGACTACTCAGACCCTCAATGTAAGAATATACCAGGAATGTACAGTACCTAGAATGTTTTTGCAGAATGTATTTATGTAAGAATGTTTTGGACTGATTTACAAAAGGGAAATGAATATTATGTTGGTAAAAAGATTAAATTAAAAGAAATATATTAATATATTGTTACTTTTTGATAGTGCCTATTTTCCAATAAGAAAAAGCATAAATCTGAAATGGCTGCCTTTGGTTGCCACTTACACTGTATTTAAAATAACAGACCTGAGCGTCTATGATTAAATGATTGTAAAAATAAAAATAAGAATAATTGGTTGACAAAACCCATCAAATTCAGTAGTTTTTAATTTATATATGTGCAGATCCTGAGTGCATGTATTTTTATCTATTTATTTATTTTTGCTGTGGTCTCATTGTACTATGAA
This sequence comes from Monocentris japonica, assembly GCA_900323365.1. Taxonomy (NCBI): domain Eukaryota; kingdom Metazoa; phylum Chordata; class Actinopteri; order Trachichthyiformes; family Monocentridae; genus Monocentris; species Monocentris japonica. The sequence goes on from OOFE01016169.1 coordinate 9,006, forward strand.
TGTGCATTGTATTATTTGTTTCACTTGTCTTAGCATTTGCTTATATGCTTCACTTATTTGTCTTAGCTCTTTATTTGCTTCACTTATTTATCATTTGTTTAAGTAAAAAGTAGGTAGCTAACTTATTGCACTTTCACCTTCGCACTCGTTCTGCTCTTAGATGTTTAGGAAGGAAATGCACTCACAATTTCTGGTGACTAGTAGTTTTTTACCTACCTATGTTGAATGCACTTATTGTAAGTCGCTTTGGATAAAAGCGTCTGCTAAATGCCTGTAATGTAATGTATCATTGTATTCATGACTTGCAGTGACACTGAAAAGATTTCATTAAAAAAATGGAAATGGGAATGGAAAGGAATGTGACCCCCATATATTTGATTAACTTTTGGCATAATATGTTGGCATAATCAGTTCTGGATCATCATTTGTCATGGGGGTACAGTGTCTCAGTGTTTTGTACTGTTGCCTCACAGCCAGGGTTTGATCCCTGGTCCTTTCTGTGTGGAATTTGCATGTTTTCTCCCACAATTAGGTGGACTTGAGACTCCACAGCTGAATTTTCCATAGTTATGAATGGGATTGTCTGTCTATCTGTGTTAGCCCTACGATGGACTGGCAACCTGTTGAGGGTGTCTCCCTGCCTTCTACCCAATGCATGCTGGGATAGGCTCCAGCCCCCACCATCCTGAATAAGAATACTTCCTAAAACAAGTTCCTTTAAAGTCTCCTTTAAAGCCCTAACCCATAAAAAACGAATGGCAACTCATACCATGGCAAAAAATCTATTCTTGTATACTCATTAAAAAAAAAATCTGGAATCTGGCAGTCGGCCCTTAATAAACAGCACAGCTCAGTGATCAATAATCAATATTCACAAGCCAAAAGAGAGAGCAGAGCTGGACGCTGAGGTTTTCCTGCCTTGTTTAAGCCAACGCAGTTCCTAAAAAGCACAAATGCTAATGGGGTGTTTCTAAACCAGTAGGTTGCAAATCTAAAGTGGGTCAGAGGAGTATTCTGACAGGACATTATGTACCCATAAATACCATCTCAAATGATTTTATGTTACATCCGTTATTAATCTTCTATACCCATGTATTTGATATAGTTTTGTCTATTTGTGTGTCCGTCCGGTGAACACGGGGTCACTGGAGCTCTTGGAAGTGGCCCTGCCCTCATTCCCTCAACTATTTTTACCCAACCTTGTTCTTTCTGCCGGGAATGTCACAGACAAAAACTGTTAAACTCTTGGATACTTCCAGGACTGTACGTTTTACACGGGTATGCGATCTTGGGGCTTTGAATTCAATTCAACTTTATTGTCATTAAAGACGTAAACGTAAAACGGGGGGAGGGCATAGTACTATGAATAAAAGGAAACACAATATCAAGGAACTTTATTGTCATACCAGCACACATTTACACATGAGATGGTACGAAATTTGCACTCAGGTCCCGGTTGTAAGCCATAAATATATAAAATATAAAATAAAACACA